>OY735213.1:4076603-4191603 GCA_963457665.1 Thysanoteuthis rhombus
TTGGTCGACAGTTTCAAACAACAGACAATTTAAGAAGCTATTAAGAAACTCGGTTAATTCAAATGGATTAAGTGCAATAATAATTCTTTTGTCAGGAAGTACTGGAAATAATGGATATGATTAATTAATTGATAACAAACATCCGATTAATGAAATCCCCTTTGGAAAAAACAAAGAAAATTGTTATTTTATTCCGATTTATTTTATTACATTACAAGTGTTGCTATTTTTGAATAGAAAGTTAGTATGCCAAATAGCCGTGCAACGCATAGATCCAAAAACCTCAGATGAGTATTTGCGTACAAAAGAGTCGGCGTCTGAGAAAATCAAAGAAGTCAAAAGGAAAAAGTCTTCAAAAGTAAATGAAGGTTTGGTGTTGGAAGATTCGGAATGGAAACCGAGTAGAAACAGCACTAGTTGGAATCGTAGCTTTGTATATATCTTACTTCAAAACCTTCCCCTAGGTCCACTGAGCATGCATGTCAAGTTTGGTCAAGCGAATCAGATTTTATAGTATTATATAAAAATAGTTGGAAATCAGATCATAATTATAGGGGTGAGAGCGAACACAAACCAAACAAATTCTTTTCTTTTCTGGAGAAACCACATGTGAATATCGAACACGTAATCATCATCAGTCTTCTAACGCCCGTCGTTGGACATAAACCTTCCCCAGGATTCGCCACAATTCTCTATCATGAGCGTCGTAGAGCCAGTATTTCCTGAATCTGTCGAGTTAATCTCCCCATCTTGTGTTCAGTCGGCTTCGGTTTCTTATGTGATCTCTGGGGATCCATGTTGTGAGACGTGATGTCCATCGGTTGTCTTTTATTCTTGCAACATGGCCTGCCCATTGCCATTTGATTTTTTTTGGATAGTTTCTATGATGTCACGGACACCCATTTTCTTCCTTATATACTGTGCTGTCTTGTGATCTCTCGATGTAAGATTGAGAACACGTACAAAGCCTATTTAGGGCTTATCCGTTCAAGGCACCGGGTTAAGTCAAAAGTTAAAAAGAAGAGGTTTAACCGATGATCGACCATTGTAAAATAATGAAAGAGAAGCTGATATTGTGTTTTCAGATTCGGAATCGGAAGAAAAAGACAAGAAATCTGTAACATAAAAATATCTTTATAGGAAGAACTAAATATAATCTTGCTGACGACATACAGAAATTGATAAGACCAGTGCTCACCTCCCAGAGAAAACAAGATTCCAAATGGATTGGCTCCAAATTTGATTCTTCAAAAGAAGGAAAATTCTACCATCGAACTTGGGTTAGTTTATACCATCCTCATGGTTAATTCTGGGTCCAATTTTATTAGCAAGAGAACACAGAGATCTTCAGTTTTTGCCGGACCGAAGTTTTTATATTGAAATAGCGATTAGCTTGGCAACCTAAAAAATCAAAGATGTCTAAAAAGTGTAGAAAATGTCAATTATTTCTTTCAAACTTTGCTTTTATGAACATGTTGAGAATAATCATTTGAAATCTAATGATTTTCAAATGGACAACAACAGGCGAATTTGCACACTTATTCACACTAATTAAGAAAAACAATTAGATATGAATACCACAGGTCAATAAAGGAAAGCGTGAATGGAATAATAGTCATTTTCAATACTTCTTACTCATAAACAATCAGAAAATATCAAGGACCAAAAATCGTGTTGAACGTTATTATCAAATATACATGAAATTTTTCATGTCATTAAAATCATTTTTTCACTAATTGCTTTGCTTTTAATTTGGAGTTAGAAACTTATGATTCGGTTCTGATGAAGAAAAGGCACGAACCCATTAACAGCAGAGGGTGACAAGTGTAATATTCATCTTTTGCAAGAGCCAATGTCCATTGCAAGATGATCCATAGTAAAGTATTCACTGCAAGATATAACCCCCTGACCTGCAGACACAACTGAGTTATTATCAATTGCAATAATACAGAGTTGGTAATTACGCAAATTTCTGTCATCCGCAGTTAATAAGATAGTACGATCCTTCCACGTTTTCCAGACTCAATTCAAATTTCATGTTTGAGGTATTTGAAAGAAATTTCAAAAAACATTTCTAAGGGGTGATTCTAGAAGCTGCCTGGGTGCTAAAATATGCCAATTTAACGCCAGGACACCCCAAAGCTGCTCCAATGTTCAACTACATAAATATGTCGAATTTTGAATACTTTTTTTTTTACTATTTCGCGTGCAGGAATATGAAAACATCGATAAAGAAAAAGATAGTCTCTTTAAATCAAGCTATAAAAAGTATATGTCTTAGGCGAATAACCCGTCTGTAGAACGGGTATTCAGCTAGTATCATAATAGACTACTAAACAAGGCAAGACAATTGCATAATTTGTTAGTCCACTTTTAATCACCCCAAAACGACCAAAAGACAAAGGAAAAAAAAAAGGCCCAGCATAGGTAAAACCGATAGAGACCTGGGACAACTCACCGTTGTGCATTGTGCCAATATAAACAAGCTTAGTAATCACAGGGCATCAGGTCAGGGTCGTCTTCAGAAGATTTGAGGCCACCCCTCCCCGGGCGAAGCAATGGGCTTGGTTTGGCCCGTGGACCGTACTGACGACCTTGATTTAATACATGGATCCAATTAGAAAGCACTCAGAGAGTACAAATCCCTGCCAACGCCATTGCCAGGGATGCATGGATCTGCCCCAAAATTTAATCAGGTCTTCCGTAACCTATTGTCAACCCTTTCACAAAATGCTATTGAAACTCATTCAGGACACCTGGAGATATTGTGTGGACTGCCATGAAACTTTGGCGATGTTATCTGATTTGGATATATAACAATGGTATTGGGATGGGAGTGACCTAAATCCAGCAACAGCGATTGAACCGGTTTGTTGTGGATAGTAGTAATACATATATATATATATATATATATATATATATATATATATATATATATATATATATAGAAAGAGAGAGAGAGACACACACACACACACACATACATACATAGATGTAGACAAAAGAAAGATCAAGAGAGTAAGGCTTGTTGGCTGGATACCAAGTGAAAAAAAGAAATGGAAAGTTTTAAAAGTTACAGTACATTAAAATTCTTTGTGATCAGATAGATCAAGAGAAAGATGAAAAAGACGACGTAAAAAGTATGCGCATTTCTAATTCATTTTTTGCATATGAAACTAATCTATGTTTCTGTAACACACACACACATACACACACACACACACACACATATGTGTGTGTATATGAAACAACATTCAGACAACAAATATTGGAAGGGATAAGAGAGTGGATAAAAAGATATAGGCAAAAGTAGTGATATTCTCAGTTGTCAACATGCATGGGATTTCCACGTGTCCAGCTAGTCGTTACAATCGTGTTAATCGTTTCTTTACGTCAGATTTCAAGCGCTGCTGTGAGAACATACCTGGATTTATTGTTAATAAATAACTCAGCGAAGAATCATTAACATTCCAGGTTTTTGTTTATTGATTCTTTTGGGCTGTAGTCCTCATCTAGGTTCATCTCTTGAACACAGAGTTACGACCGGTCTTTTCCAGGTGGGTGTTCTTTAATAGTGCAGGTTTGGAATGCTGAGACGGGGGCAGGGCATTTTTTTTCGGACATTCTAATGTGTTCTCCACATCAGCCGAAATTCTGCCATTCATGCTTCGAGTCAGATTTTGGTACAATTAGAAATGGGTAAAATGAAAGTATATTAGCAGAGTAATACAAATCTATTTGCAAAATAAAAAAAACAACGGAAGCATTTTTTTAAAACATCTTGAGAATGTTCATACGTAATTCGATTTGCTTTCTTTTATAGAATATTTTCCATGGCATTTTTTTTTGGATGGATTATATATAGACCTATAGGCATTCATGGTCGACATCATAGATGTGAAGAAGTGATTTGATTGTCTGAACAAAAGGTGGAATATCAGGTTATCGTGTGTGGTTTTGTCGGATTATTTTCCACCTCTTAATTGACCTTTTTTTCCCCACAACTTTCCTGCCATGTATCCTCCGGCTTTCTTGGGGGATGTTCTTCCTTCTGGAATGTTAAAATTAGTTCTTGAGCGGCAAAGATGAGGACAAGACTGGGTGCTTCAGAGTCAAGCTATACTCTGATTGAAGCTGCCTCACTAATTGAGGGGAGCAAATTTCGAATTTCTCCGACAAACGGTTAGGGCTGTACGAGTGACACATACAGAGATAGAAAACGCAGCTATCTTAACCACTTGGCTGAATTCACAACAAAACACAAACAAACCATGAAGTGGGCTGATTTAACAAAAGAAAACAAAGGAAAACGATTTTCGTTTAACTGAAAAAAATCTTTAAATTTGGCCGTAGAAGGGGTTTTAATAAAATAGCTTCTAGGTTTTTTTTTCTAGATAAAAGTCATGAAACTAACGATAGACTCTAGATAAAATTTGTGGCAATTCAAGATATACTTATATAAATATAAACTGAAAGAAAAGGCAGCCTGTGCAGGAAGGGGTCGGATGTCTTCAATCATGGTTTATCAATATTCTAGTGGGGCTGAAATAAGGTTGCATACCAAATTTCAGCCTCTGAGGTAGCTTCGGAGGAAACAGCCGGATTAGGGTTGTATGTCCCTGGCTGTAAACAGAGACCCACCCATCAAAATCATTACTGGTGTAAGTAAACAAAAGATGCTATTATTATTACATTATACGTTTAGGAACTTTTCTCATAGCAATTTCTTTTTCTCCTAACTAATATTGGGGACTCCGTAATGCGGCACTTTTGGAGGGTTCATATTTTGGTGTGGGTCATTGTTATTACCAGGGAGGAATAAAGTCAACCCCAGAGTAGGAGATTGACAAAAATAGTCCGACTAACCCAGATGCAATGATTGGAACATGTCGGCGTAGCAAAATTCAGACAAAAACCTACCTGGTTTTCGTGGATGACGTGTAATCTTCTCCAGCCAGTCATGTTTTAACATCTACGTTGATACCCGAAGCTTAGGTAGCAAAGCAGCCGAGAGTAACTCAACAAAGCAGGCATGAGAGAAAGTTCCGATGTATTTGTCGAATACACAGACCTAAAATCCTTCTTTTTCCTACCGGATCTCTTGGTCTAGCACGTAAGGTTAGTACTGGTCGCCTCTCGGATTTACAGGGTCACGACGTTAACGTTCCTGACTAGATGGGGCACGACTTGCCACACACGATCGGTCCACTCACAATAGTGCAAGAGCGGGACTTTCTGGAGAAGGAGAGTGAATCCCGTGAGTATGGTAAAAAAAAAAGTGCAAAATACTGGACACGTTCGATGAAACTGCCCGCTCTCACCTGATTTAACAAACACCGATCTAAACATTAACCCAACAACATTAGAGAGGCTGGTTGTCTAGTGCGATGAAAGAATGAATTATGAAAGGTACTGAGAGACATAATCGCGTCGTTTCTGGATTTCTCTTCGTGTGAGAGAGACACAAGTTGGGTGAAATTATTGAAATTATGCTGGCCACTAACTGAATGTGTCTGCGACTGTGGCGGTACTTGGGGTGGCCACGCAAAGTTTTTGGCAAGATTTGGGAGGTCGGCACACAATGTCACTCCGCTAATAATAGAACAATTGTCCTCATAAATACAATTATTGGCCATTTACAACGTCCCCGAGGAAACAATACATATCATTAGTTTTAAACAGACAATTATATATATATATATATATATGCCAGCCCCACTGTGACAAAAAAACTCAATGAAAATCAGTTCATAAATAACTACGATGCAGGGGAAGTAAAGATAAAAAATCCTAGATCCACCTCAAATCATGGCTTACCCTTCAACAAAATTTCATTGAAATTGATTGAGAACTTTGGGGATATTGTGTAGACATGAATATACGATGCACGGGAAGTAACTGTATACAATCCGTGGATCTGACCGCAAATGTAACCACTTCTTCTGAAGCCCATTGCCCTACATTCTAGAAAATGTTATTGAAATTCACAGAGAACTTTTGAAGATATTGTGTAATGTGGACATATAGTTACAATGCAGGGGATGTAAAAATTCCTGGATCCGCCCCCAACCCATTGTCAACAAAATTTAATTGACATTCATTGAGAACCTTTGGTGATATTGAGCATACAGGCTGCATTAATGGTGCTGGAGGGCTGAAAATTCAAGTATTTACACCTTATGTCGAGAAAAGAACTTTGTTATTGACCCCTATCCTTCAAAAAAAGGTTTTTAGAAGGGGTTCAGTTCACAATATGGACTAGATTGGTCCCTTATTTTGTGCCCAGCAAAGTTCATTCTTGTTTTTTCTTTTTTTTTCATTTAGATGTTTTTAGTGATCACTTCCCAACAAAAAGCGTTGATCACCCCCAACATGGCATGCTGCCAAAAGACGTTCGTTGCGTAATGGTTTCTATCGAGTATCTAATCAGGCCTGTTACCATGATCAATTTCGTTAATCAATGAATAACTCTAATGCTAAATTATTTAATTAATCACCACAAAACTCTGTATGAAGGCTTTTAAACAAAATTACGTTTCGTTCGCTGCACGTTGCTTCCCTTCGTCTTCGTATTTTTTCTGGGCCGGAGTAGGCCTTCAGGTTGAGAAAACTATTTGCCTTCGAGATATTAGCATTATACGTATTCCAGGTTTTGTTCATGAGGATTCGGACCAACGTTTAATTCAGGTTGTGCGTGTACACACACACACATATTTTGCAACCAGTGTACGAAATATTTCAAATTCTGTCAATAGATCATTGAGTTTCCAATGAACAAATATATCATTTCCCAATATCAAATTAAAAAATGTGTTCATGCTTTTGTTTGAAGGGAAAAAAAGTTGCACCTTATAAGATTTTTGTGCCCACTGACCATAAAAAAATCAGAGGGGACATTGGTCCGAACACCCTAGTCACTGGTGAGGTAAAGCGTCTCTCTCTTGGGAGACATTCCCAAATGGAGTAAGGAAACCGTTGACCAAGTCCTGATTTTTGTTGCTTGTCTGGTCGAGACAAGGACTTCATACCTACAAGCTTTCATGATCAGCCCTGATCTACCTCAACCACTGAGCAGGCCGTAAATAATTCTATCCTACCTCCAGTTTAGTGATTTAGGACAAAAGTATCATACGACAGCAATTGAACAGGGTTAGTGCGTCATGGAAAATCGTACGTGTAATTAAGTTAATTTTAGCGAGCTTTGTTACAACTACTACTACCACCACTACATAACAAAGGGGCGGGGGTGGAGTTGTGGCTTTGCTTATTGACACGCTGATTTCTCAACGACAGAGACAGGAAAAATAGAAGAATAAGGTCGATAGTTCACGTTCTGGTGTTGCCCAACGACGTGATTTCATACCTCAGCTTTCTTGAAGCTCTCTCTCTCTCATATATGTATATATGTATATATATATGTATATATATATATATATATATATATATATATATATATATATAATGTGTACTATAGAGAGTGAGACAGACTCGGGAGTGAAGTTTTTGGTGGTAAGGTTTATTAATCCTTATATGTGAATAGTCCATACATGTTTCGGGATTCTTCCCATCATCAGTGGTGTGTGCTGTGTGAGTGTGTATTAAAATGTACCATGTGGAACCAGAGTCCACTGCCAGGGGCTATGCATTATATATATATATATATATATGTAATGCCCAGTTCAGGAGGATAGGGGCATCTTCAGAGGCTTCACTGCGACAATAAACTAAGCGTGGTAGGGTCAGGGTCTATGCCTGAGACGTGCCGATGGGACTGGTCAATTTTTGCCCCTACGCGTGTGAGTCTCCCGGGGCTGCCACGAAGTTTTCATCAGATGTGCAAAAAGCTCAGGCAAAAACGTACCGAATAATCCATAAAAGTACCAAAGAGTAAAAAAGAACATCTTAAATAAATTAAATTGATTAAACTTAACTTGAAAATTGAAAAAAAACGCTCAATTTTCATAAGTAATGTCATTCGAATGAAGCTTTTCTTTCGTCTTGTACAGTTGAACAAGACTTGAAAGGAAATTGTCAAAACGTACAAAAAATTTCCGAGCGTAGTACCAAACGTATCAATATGAATGCTGACGTACCATAAAGCGACAGCCCTAACCCCCGTACTATACTCAACCTTGTGTTAAATTCTACCCTCATAGGGAAGCAGATAAATACCCACGTACCAACCTCTGGTTGCTTTTAGTTAAGGCAGGGGTAGGGAGTGACGGAACGGTTACCGGCGCAGGAAACCGAATCGGTGTACCGAGTTCAAGTTTTAGCAGAGGTTGTTTACGGTCACCTTGCACTAATGTCCCTGGGAAAGGCATGGATCCACTCTCCCCAGGTATGGTTAAGTAGCAGGGAAGTAGGAACCCTTTAGCCCTGTAGGCAGTTGATTTGAGAATAGCTTTGCAGTTACCATACTTTAGTCCCAAGCCTGCATAAAAGAAGAGAATAGGGCATGGGGCTAGCAACTCCACCTCGTAAAACCTACACTAAGGCATGAATCTAACTCTCCATGCGCCTGTCCCATCTCTAGTCATTTTCCAACCTTTTTATCAAGTTACCCATCTTTCCTTTTCCTCTCTCCCTCCCATACCACGTCTGTCACACTTATAGTATAAGTAGCAGCCATTAGCCACACCAGTTACAGTACACTTATGATGACCTTCATCTAAGCAACTTATATGAATAAAGGACAAAGGATATACGCAGTTTTGAGAACGACAATTTGAATGACTAAAAGTGGCTAGATTTGGGAAAAAAATTTCCTTTCCCAGATAACTGCATACGCCTCAAAACTCACACAGGCCCCCAAAGTATAAACGTACAACGTATTGATGAGATATCAATGTTCAAATAACTTATCTCTCGATCAAAAATCAAAACTTTCAAATAACGTTATTTCCATCTAAAAATCTAAATGTTTCAAAAATGTTATCTTTGATCTAAATATACCGTTTATATATATATATATAGCAAATCGATCAGTTACTAGTAAAAGAATGAAAATAAAACCTTTACAGTTTATATAACATTTTTAGCTGAACAGTTATCGGGAAATTAAATTTAGCCACTTTTAGCGATCAAAAATGGCTATTCTCAAAACCGTTTGCACCCAAAAATTGCTAAATGAAGATACTCGAATGAAGTGAATTTAAAATGACAAATTCTTGAGCAACTCTGACCCGGGAATGATAATCTCTGAAGGCTCAAATTACTGAGTAACGATGTCTTCCAAGACGTTCAAACGTTAAAATGAAATCAGTAATAAAAAATCTTTTGAGAATTCATTGTTCAAATGAAATAGGTTTTTATTGTAATCATTAAATTCGAAACACTGTTATTTCATCATAGCTAATGGCTTGGTTTGGAGGTATTTGGTCTTAAAGTGACAATTATTTAGTCACTTGCAGCACCAACCATGACAGAAAAGCCATGGAGAAATTTTTTTTTATCACCAGAAGCAGCACCACTGTAACTGCTCACAACTTGTGCAGGAAAAAATTCTTCTGTTCATTTTTCTTTATCTCAAGTTGAAAATATCTGTTGGCTACGAATAAGAAATTTTAACTGAAGAGAACTCAGAAGCAGGGTTGACACATAATTGGAGATGTTTCTATCCAAAGACACGCCAAAAAATGGCCAAGTGCCAAAATTGATTACCATAGCAATTAGAAACAGTCAACAACGGTTTCTTTAGTTTTCAAGTTGTTCAGTCTGACTGGCTATGTATGTATTGTACGTACAGTCTGTATCAAAGGAGCTAGAGGGCTGAAAAATTAGACATGTATCCCTAATTACGTCGAGAAAAAAAAAACTTTTTAAAAAGATACCGCCAAATTAAGTTATTGTTGGGGTTCAATTTGCAATGCAAGTTTTCACTGAATTGATCTCTTATTTTGCGTCCGGTAGCATTCAAGCGTGTTTATTGAAAATTCACTGCCTAACAAAAGGTGAGACAGGTAACTTGTTCATTCTTAGACCCTTATCCAAATTTTTTAGTTGATCATCCCCTCAACACGTCATGCTGTTAAAAGACATTGGTTACACGACGGTTTCTATTGAGTAACAAACCAGACCTGTTAGTTCAGTATTTTCCATGGATGAAGTATTGTGATCCATACTTATTAACTTCAAAAAGATGCACTACTATTTATCTTCATCTTCAAGTTGCTTTTTATCGCAGCGATCTCAACTGTACGATGACGGCATGAGTAAAGTTACGATAAAGAGGGAATGGGAAATAAAGGTGTACATAAATAGTGGCATAAGAAATGAATAATACAGATTATTTATAAAACATTGCAATGCTGAACGTACACGCCCCAAATAAGAATTTATAAAAATTAAAACTGCAACAAAGTCAATATAGCTGAAAATTGAAACATGGACAAACCATACGGCTAAATGCTTTTGAAAAAAAAGGCAAGATTTGCCAAATTTGGCCACAAAATAGCCAAAACGGCAACTTTGCTCAACGAACGCAATGGGAGGAAAGAGACCGAAAGAGGTGCTATGCTGAACGAGCTCGTCTAAGAAGACTAATAAAACTAACTAGTACAGTACCAGACCATTTATCCGGCTTCCAGAAAACCGGCTATTTTTGGAACTAGTTCTGAATTAATCCGGCTTCGTGTGGTGGTTGAATTGTCTCCAGATGAAGATTAGTGGGTTAATAAATATCTAACCGACACGACTTGTGTTGATTTGTATATTCAATATAACACCACCAGTAAAAGACCGTAACGTTGTTTCCAAAAGATCAACCTAGATGAGGACAACATTCCGAAAACACTTATACATAATGAAGATCTATCATCTAAAAAAAAAAAAAAAAAATCAGTCCGAAAATACTATTTTGTTCTTTACTTTTCATTGTTTATTTTATATTCGAAGTTTATATCAATCAAGAAATTCGAGTCACCTCCAGTCCTAAACTCGCCAGATAAACGTTTCGGTATTGTAATACGTTCGATCGTTACGGGTCCCCCACAACTATGACCTTGTGCCAGACTAAGCTAAGATTAGTAAATACATATGGCTTGCCAATGACCGGAGTGGCCACGTATTTCCGCTCCCAGATAGAGATCAATGTTCACGCACAGATTAAAAGCCTAGACATCGAATGCTGATTCTCTAAGCAGGTAGGACATAATACGATATTCCAGCTCATCCTATTGACCTTATGGCGAACTAAACTATACAAAGCAAATATTTAAAACATGACAGAGAGAAGTAGTACGCCCAGTGCAATGAGTGAATACTGAGCAAGGGGCGTAACTCACACTTCGGTATGTCAGTCAATAACGGCAATTGATGCAAGAGATGCTAGCTCATCTAAAAATAGGTAAAAAAAATGATAAGCAGAGGGGCGGAGAGAGAGATAAATAGAGAGGTTTAAACGAGAGAGATAGTGAGAAGCTGTGGCTAGTGAGAGAGTGAAAGACGCAGACTGACGAAGATACGTGCGGAGAGGCTGTGGTCAGAGAGAGAGAGAGAGAGAGAGGAAGAGTTGAAGACGTTTAGATAACGTGACTTCCTGCTACCACCTGTGAACAAGCACACCTGAGCGATAAGATAACGTCGATCCTTTAAATCAGAACCTCCCCTGCCCTACAAGATTATTTGGTAGGGGGTCAGGTAACGTTATTGGTCTGCAGTAACATTTACTTCAGATTACTTGAAATTTTTCAGACTGGTGAGAAAATATTGTCATTGAATAGTGGCGCTGCAAGAAATTGCTGAGGATATGGGGGCCCCGGGTACTCGATTTCTCAAAGTGCCCCTTCAACATTCAGCAAGATTTGATGAAAAAAAAAGTCGCAATAAATAGACATGCACTATCCCTTAATTGGTGGAAAACAACCCCAAAAGGCTGGATTTTTTCTTTATGCAATCTAATTTTAAAACAGGAGAAGTGTCACCACCAGAGTGTGTCGTTATTTGAAACAAAATTTCAAATAAACGCATTGGTCATCAAGATGATTCGTTTTTCAACTTGGAGAAAAAAAGAGCCAGGTGCACTAGATACACGTTCACGTGCAGCTCGAAAACTAACGAATATAGTTTGATGTATTGTTGTATACCAAAGATCAAGGTCACCGCGACATAATATCCAAGTTATGAACACACTGAAATGTTTCGTTCGTGCTTTGTGGTTTCTTTAAGGATAGACTATGTATGTACACATATTATCCTTATTATTGTACAATGTCAGTGGAAATACATTTGGTGAACTACTAATCATGAAGCTTTTGTGTCCCCCAAATAGCACCCCTTCCAGCTACACCACTGTCACTGAATTTTCTGACATTAGATTTGAATAGGAATGATAGATCTTGATAATACAAGTTCTCTCCTAAATTGGACAGCGGATTGAGAATAATATTGCAACTCAAAAGAAATCTTCTTTACGATGTTCAAATGGGACTATAACCAGATATTACATATTTTCCATTCGGGGAAAATTTGAGAAATGTAAAATAACTTCAGTATAAGCTTATGTATATACTTCATTCCACAAAGTTAGAAGTAGATAGTTCTTAGAATAAGCTCATACGAACTTATTTAGAGTAAAAAAAACCCCAAAAAACACAGCCATTTTCGGCTCAGTCTTTTAGTGTTCCACGCCAACTTTGACGTCTGCGCTTTCCGTACTGAAGCAAAAGCGTCAAAATCCAGACGTCGCACAGGTTTGTCTGCTTGGCATACGTGAAACTCCTTTTTTAGTGTTTAATATCTTTGCTTCGACACCAATTTGAGCACATTTTCAACTTCTCATTTCTTTCAACAAGTGTCATAATATAAGGCGCATGGGGACCATTTCATTTTCATCTCTAAACGTTTGATTTTATTTTTAAATAATACTTTTGTGTGAGCATGAACTCTATACACTTGGTCATAGATATGTTGCTTACTTATATGCGAGTGATTTATTCGACGAAGAGGATAGATAAAACGTTATCAGGGAGAGGAAGGGAGTATAAGTTAATTTAGTATAAGAGATTGTTAGAGACAAGAAAACTCACGCCTATAAGGGGACCAAAGGTTGGTCCAGCAGAGTAGCAAAGAAATGTTCGCGTTCGTAGAAGTGTTGATCAATGAGTCATTCTCTTCCTCTCTCTCTCAAAAGTATCACCCCTCTCTCTATCACTCAATTTGAATGAGGATTTTGTTTGATCTTCAAGCAAAGATTACGATATGTATTTTCGGTCGGCCGATCTAAAAAAATCAACCGGTTTGTTTTTGAATTCGAAATACGTCTTGTATCTCTCGTCCCCCCCTGCCCACAAAGCAACCACGATGTATTATTTATACAGCATACACGCAACTATATTCTTTTGTCTACATCATTAAATGGTTATATATCTTAAAACAAAATAACTGTTGGCGCTCGTTCACTTCGTCGGTGACCCGGGCATTCCATTCAACTTCTACAAAGAAATGTTTCTACGGAAAACACACGTTTGGGAGGCCAAACAAATCGTTAATGAACAAAACCAAAACGTACAACGCAAACCTTAACAGTCTGCCAATTTGGATCGAATAAGAGCTATAGTTCAAAATTCCGAAAACATTAACGAATACGACGGTCACCTGAAGGAGACCGGAGGGTAGAGCGGTCGAAACGTTGCAAATACGAAAACTAACTAAAACGAGGACAATAGTTCGAATAAATCAATGTACAGTGATAATTCTCTATTTCAGATATTCAGACAGAAATAGCTATTTGAATGGAAAGAAAATAAATTCAATGACCTATTTGTTTGGTCTTTGAAATCAATAAAAAAGCGGAGACCAAAGTTCAGAAAGAGTCTTGGAGAAAATGCCACGTGAACATGCAGACGTTTCTATAGCAACCAGAGGAATGATAAATCTCACTATCATTAAAGACAAATAAAAAGCAAAAAAAACAAAAACAATCGGGAATATCGGACATGACATTATCGCTTAAAAGAGAAGAAAAAAAAGAAAATCCTTTTTATTTTGGGTTTTTTTTTTCAAAGGAAACAATCATTCCTCGCCACCCCTACCCCGTCTTCACTACACATCATCTGTAATCTCGGCTTGTCGAGAATCTCGTCAGTTAAGGGACATCAGCCGAGACCTCATCTTCTTTTCTTTCTTTTATCTTCCTTCTCTCTCTTTCCTCTTTTGCTATCACTTTCGTTCTTTTTCCTCTGTCATTATCACTCTCTCTCTTTCTTTTCCACTGTTTCTATCACTGTCTCTTTTTCTCTTTCTCTGTTACAGTCACTTTGTCTCCTTTTCTTTTCCTCTGTTACTATCACTTTCTTTCTTCTATTCGTTCTTTTTTTTTTTTTTTCAAATCTCCCTTCCTTTCTTTCTTTCCAATTCGTCCATTTTCATCTTCATCGAGGAAATTATTTTAAGAAATTGGAAGGTGGAGGAGGAGGATGGTGAGAAGAAAAATTAATTCCGGGAGGAGGAGGAGGAGTAGAAGGAGGAAAAGGATTAGAGATAAGAGAAGAAGAAGAAGCAATGAGAGAAGTAGAGGAAGACGATGCCGGGGAAGGGGAAGAGGGAAGAGTGGAAGGAGAAGATGAAGAGGGAGAAGAAGGAAAGCGGAAGAAGTAGAAGAGGGAAGGGAGGAGACTTCCTTGATCTTTATCTTTACAACCCTCCCTTACCCAAGACTTTTGTCTCGCTGTTTCCCCTCTCTTGAAATTTCTTTTCCCTCTCTTTCTCTATCCTGTTCAATGTCTAATTAAACAAATCCTTAATTAGACGTTTGGTTACTTTAGTTAGTTACTGGCCAACGACAGTTGCCATGGCAACTGTTCTTGTAATTCAAAATAATCAACAAATGTTCTTGTAATGAATGGAGAAGAGCAACCCCCCCCCTCGCCCCAACTGCCGAGTATTCCATCTATTATAAATCAGAAATTCTATTATTGGTCGGAGTTCATCTTCATTCCGTCGTTATCTGGTAGCCTTGGAATCAAATGGTACCAAAGTCTATTACAGTGGTTCCAAAAGTGGATCCTACCGCCCTCTTCAGGGGTACTGGGGGGGGGCTAGGGGACGACAGCAGGACGTTGGAAAACAAGGGGGAGAAGGACAAAGAATACAAATTGACTCTTCTGATGTATTAAATTGAATGTCTGATTTGAATAATTCGAATTAATAAACTATTTTTTAAAAATTAATATTTAATTTTCAATGTAAAATTTTTCACTGATTTCACGTAGGGAAAAAAGGTATGCTTGGATACTGTAATGGTTAGCACGTCTTCTTCACGTGCAGAAGGTTCTGGGTTCAATTCCTGGTGTGAGCGAAGAGCAGAGAAAACTCTTCATTAAGACGAGGTTCCATGTGCACACGACAGTTAATAGAGTGCAAACTACTGTGTGAATAAGGTGAGGCATCTTTTCGGTTAACTAGCACCCTATCAAGCGGGTGGTCACAAAAGCTTGTTGGAATAAAGTCCTCCAGACATGTGACTTGCAAAGATTCCAAACTCCATTGGGAGTTCTCTTAAGGAACGGGACGCTTTACCTTACGGGGGCGCGGGTAAAATATACGCTCTAAAAAGAGAGGGGGAATCACTGGTCTATTTATTACATAAAGTATTTATCGTCCATTTTGATATTTCGAGAACAAGTGGTGCGGCCTCGATGTAACTCGACAACTGATCACAATGAACCTTACATGTGTACGCATGAACAGAAACCCTCTCGTGAGATTACTCAATCCGTGGTGAGATACCATTTAGTGAGTTAGTGCCATGTGTCACCGTTACATTCATTTTTTTTTTTTGGCATCATCCAGCTCGGTCCCCCACCTCTTCAGTCCAGTTTTTGCTTCGTGGGAATTCTGAATTTTCTCAATTGGATTTCAGACTCTAAACGAGATTAAGGGAAGAGAGATGAAATAGATGATTGCAATCCCGAAATTTTGCAGACTTTGAAAAGTGGAAAGGACGCTGGAATGATTGGGTGAGATCCCCAAGTGTGTACTTTGAAGTGGACTCAGGTGCCATTGCTCCAGGTAGGCGATGTTTTTCGTTATTTTCAAATGGCTGGATATTTTCCAGAAAATCTCGTATTCTTGTCGACCAAATCAATGCTATTGCCTGCGCTACCTCAGTTTCCTCTCAGATTTCTTACAGCTTTAATGTCTCTGGGAAAGTTCCCAGTGCTTCAATGATTTTTGGCACGACCATTTTGCTTATATATTCTATAAATTTTGCCATCATTTGTCTGCCTCTACACGCTCTTTCAGTTTTACCCTGTGTTCCTGAGACGCACACACAGACACACACCGTGTTATGAGAATCTAATGTACATGATTGTGTGTGTGTGTTTGAGAGAGAGAGAGAGAGAGAGAGAGAGGCGCTCGCACATTAAATTCTCATATCACGGAGAGAGAGAGAGAGAGAGAGAGAGAGAGAGAGAGAGAGAGAATGCGACAGACGCACCCACCGAGAAATAATAAGGAGAATGAAAGACCCACGTACTCCGATACCTACAACGCACACGCACAGAGACATAATAGGGAGAGTTAAAAGACACGTACACTCCGAGACATAGAGACTCGCACAAACGTAGAGATATGAGAGAGAAAGAGACACACACACATAAATGAGAGAGAGAGAGAGAGAGAGAGAAACAAGAAAAGCTGACAGATTGGCATATCCTCTTTTCGACGTTAAATGACAAAAGTCAGACTAGCACAAAGTGACATTCCTCGACAAAATGATAACCATTTAACGCCGCTTTCTGAACCTTTTACTTGTAATTATCATCCTGAAAATCTCGACTTTACTTACTTCGTGTCAAAGAGGGTCTATTAAATACGCATCGCTTCGTTACACCAACCGTTTGACAGGGAAATAACCCTTCCCCACTACCTTGACACATCAACCTCTGCGTTCGGCCCCGTGCTCTCTCAATAAAAAGCAGAATTATTAAGCATTTACTTCCATGTAGGGGTCGGGTTTTGAGGCAGTGACATTATCGGCCAACATGGGGGATAAACATTCGGTTGAAGTCACTAATTCTCTTCCATGTGCAATTAACGATAAAAGAGTTCGAATAACGGAAATCTCTTGAAATCAATGGCGGCTCTACTATTGAGGAGCACGAAATGTCGTCTGCTACAGACAAATCTAAGATAATAAAAATTACCCATGAAATCAATCAAAATGCTAATATGACCAGAAGTTACAACGGAAAAAAAGGCCTCCAATGGATGGATCGTTAAAATCCGAAATATTTGCTCACTATATTATCATTTGAACGTTCGGGAGAATTTATAAAAACCTACTCTACCAATGGGGATAAAAGGTTCAATCTTATTGGGAAAGTTAATTTTCCAGTTGATAGGTGCAGATGGGATTAATACGATAGAAATTTGAAAAATATCTATTTCCTAAAACCAGATGGGAAAATTCATTTAAATGAGTTTTTAGGAATGTGATGACCACCTGGTTGGACAAGTGGAATCATATGAGAATGGATGTCATTGATATATTGTAATACGGTAAAAGATGAAAAGAATGACGACACCAATGACTTGCTTGAAGTTTTGACGATGTTTTCGTTCAATATAGAGATACATGAAAACACACACACACACACAAAAAGGACAATCTATTGAATGTTTCTTATGTTCCGAGAAACCTAAATTATAGACGTTATAATTTAATACTTTTTGAATGGATAAAGAAATTGATTATCATCACAAAATGGTTTGTTAATACTATGCCATCAACGGGTACGAAGTACGTCATAAGTGTTATGGTATATGATCTAATTCCAGAAGGCCTTGCCGTGGCGTAATGGTTTGCAGGATTGTCTCTCAGATCATTACTGGTAAATTTGATCCTCCCTGGGTACTCCATATTCGTGGCACTGTCCCATAACTTGAAAAAATTTAATGATAAACGACAGATGAAAGTTGTTTTTTTAAGAGCTTTAAGAATTCCAAGAGTTGAGAAAAAAAAGCAAAAAGAAAAACCAAAAAAATGGTCACCAGAAAAAAAAAAAAACTTTCAGAAAAAAGAAAAAGACCGAGGGATCCACTCTTACCCGCATCTTCATGGTAAATGTTTAACCCTTTTTGAGTGATAAAAAAACCCAAACAAAACAGTTTTCCCGGGTCAAAATATTTTGATGTCAGGAAACAGATACTCACCTGAAAAAGAAAGAAAGGTATCATTAAGAATTTATCGAACGAGAAATGGAACAGGAAGACAAAATTGTTAGACAAAGAATCTTTCAAATTTAATATTTTATTACTATCATATACCGGTATTTCCCCCGATGGGGTAATTCCCGCTGTACAAAAGGGATAAGACTATCATGTAAAAATAAAAGTCGTGGTAAATATTTTTGGTTGTAGAGTAATTATTAATGGTTAACCCTAACCCTAACCCTAACCCTGAGCTGTATGATGCAAGGGGGTATAATTGTACCACCAAGGGTTTGAATTTTCTTTGTCAGTAAACGTATTTTAAATTTAGTTATTGTGCTATTTCTTGTCGTTGTGTTCAATTAGTTTTATTAACTTCAATCAAATATTTGATTTTCGTTAATGACTAAGACGCTTCCTACCCAGAATTGATTTTGAGGTAATTCTATTTTAATATGATTAGTAGCCACTACCATGGACTTCTGGCAAAAAGCAACCGCTTATTTAAATAGGAAGGAGGGGAAATAGTATCTTATTGACACAAGTGGGGAATGGCCTTGAAAAGGCTGGGAACCATTGATCAGTACCATACACCTGCAATAAATTGTACTCGATTATACACTGAGAGTTCCATTAAGAAATTAGCAGTGTATGCCAGATTAACAAATATCACCAACCCAGCGCTGGAATAAAACCGCAGACCACAAATCTGACTTCGAAAACATACCAGGATTTTGTCCGAAAGCAGAGGGAAAGGTGTGGAATATGAAGGTAAGGGTAGTCCCGGTATTTGTAAGCGCACTTGGAACTGTGCCAAAGACATTAGATTCGAGATTAGGAGAGTTGGAAATTTGAGTAAGACTTTTCAATGTAACTCAGTCAGTAAGGTAGCCAGCTGACAATCGGTTGGTTGTGGGTTCAAATCACGGTAGGGGAATGCAGATTTCAACAGCCCTCATTTTTATGAGGATTGGTCTTGTTGTTACGATAGGGAAACGAAGTCAACTCCAGACTTTGTACTGTATTTGACAAAATTACAGCAAGGTTCCTTCTCTCCTGTGGTCAGTGAGACACATTTAACCAGATTAGAAATTAACGAAATGTATGGAATATAAATATCCCATCAATCGACAAGGTGTGTACGACACATATGCCGAAATGGCGACAGAATTTGATTCGTGGCTGAATAAGGATAAAGAAAACTAAATCTGAAAGCGAAATGAATGACTTCAATAAAGGATCGGCCCTTGGAGGCGGCGTGCAGATTTAGAAAAGAAAAAGAAAAAACGATATGTTTGATTCATTAAATCTGTCTTACAGATTAAATTTCAAGTCGTACAAAATAGAACTCTTCCTTTTGGAAATCACTTTTGCATTCAAAGGCTTGAATTGAACTCCATTTTTACAAAGTTTTTTCTCCTTCTGAGAAGGTGTTAAAAATTCGTTATCTTTTTCAAAATATGGATGACATTTCTTGAATTGTTTTCAGAGAGTCTCGGGGCAAAAGAAAGCTGAAAATAAATCCATTCTTCCTTGATACAAAAACCTTTTGGAATTGAAGAGAAAAGGAATCTCTTTTAATCCAATACTTCACATTACACAACAATATAGTTCTTTAGAATGGAATCCGCCCCCTCCCCAAAACGGATTGATTACCTGGGTTAAATCTACGAATAAACGGTAAGTGAGGAGTGATCGAATTGCACAGAGGATGGGGCCGATGCCTCCAGTTTAAACTCTGGCAGATGCAGTTCCTGTTCACTTGGTGCTGATAGCCCCAGCTTGGGGGAATGGACGGTTGGCGCCCCTCCCTCTGATCCGCTCTTCTCATCGAGGGCGATGGGGTTGAAAGTTGGAACTTTATTGTGAATACAAGTTAATGGCGCAGTACCATTGCTTTATCCAGTCCCCAAATCCCGTACCAATATAAAAAGACCATCATTCACTGTATTCACTATACCACCATGTCACCCCCGGAGCGGGTCATGCATCTCTGTTACTGTCTAGATGATACAAGCGAACTTACTTACTCTCCAAATAGCGGGTGGAATGCCTATCATGTAACAGGGTTGCCACTAAGATATACTCCGAACCAAATGTACCCTTTTGCAATCTCCGGGATATATGCTCCCGAACCCCATGCCCCCAACTGTGAGTAAATGATAAAGCAGTCTAGGAGATAGACGAATCTGATTAAAAAAAAGCAGTGCAAGTAGGGATGGAATCCGTCCGGCTCACCCGTCACATCCCATGATGAAATCATCTGTGGTGACTCGACGGTCCTGCACTGGGTTACAGGATTGATAAAAGATAGATTCAAATAGAGAGCGCTTTTGTATGACTTTTTGAGTTTTTGCTTGTTGGTTTAACACAAGTTTATTAACGTAAAACAAAAGAGTAACGACTTTTCAATTCCATAGGAATAGAGCACTCTGGTGGACGAGGAATTTCTGCGTAAATAAATATATCGCTTAAATCCAGCCTTACTGACCGTCCAGTTCCGTAGCGAAGAGGTAGGGTATCGGCCTCCAGGTCTGAAGCGAAGGTTTCAATCCTGCCCCGCAATACTGGATGGGATAATGGAAAGTCTATAGCCACACTGAAGAGATGTAGTACATCGAAACAGCTGTCTGTGGCAGACACAATTATATATATATATATATATATATATATATATATATATATATATGGTGTAAAGCAAAGAAGCAATTATTATTAATCCATATTCAGGTTTTCAATGATGGCATATTATGCTGAGTCGTTCGATTCGGGGGCTATGGGAGGTATAAGAGAAAGGGGGGGGGGGTAATCGACAATTACACCTCGCTATAAGACGAACGCTGAATGCTCTTTTCACTTTTTTTCTGTAAAAGCAGATTAAACCCATGTATGATTTTTCTGATAATCTAGTTTTTATTGGGTCTTTGGCCCCGTAAATCAATACAGAGTTTCTTGTCCAATGGAGGTGTCGTTGGAGCAACCATCACGATTGAGTCTTGGGCAAGATACCCTGACAGAGCCCATCCCTCTCTGGGATTCCTTAGTCCTACTTTTTACGCAGAGTACTGAGCATAGATCCAATGAATATCATTTTAGAAGTCTTTGGTATGACCTGGCCATAGATTGAAACAAAGGCTTTCAGACGAACACTCTACCACTGGGCTACGGTAATCAGTAGCTTTCATTTAAAAAAGAAAAACAAAACAAAAACAATTTAGATTCAATCGCCGAATACCAGGAACGAAGAGAAATAGAACGGAAAGAAATATTAGGAGAGAGAATTTTTCAGTCAAAATGGAAAATTTGAATGGATTTAATACGAATAGTAGAGAAAAAGAAACAGAAAAGGGTTTGATATTACAAGAAAGGAGATTTTATTTTAAGTCATTGCAAAATGCTGACGGTAGGTAGCGTAATTTACAGGGAGCATGTGCAGAGCAGGGAAAGGAAGAAGCACTTCCGGTATGAAATGCAGAGAAACCGTAAACCATTCGACGCCATTGCTGTAGAGAATAGCGGTTCAAATTACAGAGAATAGCAATGTACGATCTGAATTTTAAAAGAGTGAATTATTTAGATTATATGAAAGTGCTAAAAGGAGATTAGCTGACTGGAGGCGAAAAAGATCTACATTTTGACCATGGTTCTTAAAAAAACCAAAAAACAAAACAATGGAGAGAACAAAGAGAGGAAGAGGAGAAAAAGAGAGATAAACACGGAGATAAAAAGTAATTGAGACACACACACACACACACAGAAGAGGGTAATATAAACACACATACACAGAGAAAAATGTTCAATGTAAACACATACAAAGAAAAAAAAAGAGTGATGTAAACACATGCACACACCCACACAGAGAAAAAATCCAATATAAGCACACACACACACAGAGGACGAAAGAGCAATATAAACACATGCACACAAAGGAAAGAGATAGACACACAAAAAAGAGTAAGAGAGAGTTATAGAGACAGAGAATGAATGGGGGGGGGCTGCCTGCACTCGCACTCACATTCATGGCGTTAACTTTAAAATTATCATCGAGAATAACGAAGGAATCGATTCTACAAGTCCAAACAAATGAAATTTTCATACAGAAATGATACAAAATCTTTACATTTTCTCTAGCTAAAAATACAAAAAAAAATCAATAAAAAAAACGAGTGATCATGATAACAGTGGAGAATAAAATAAATGTTTGATTTTTGCCAGATTCCCTTAAAACCTTTTCCTCCCAACACCTTTCAGCGTCAACCAGATAAAATTTAAGCTGTTTGAAAACACCAGAATGATATTTTTGTGGAAGAATCATGCGTGATTTAGATCTGTTTGACTCATTTTTTAAGCGAGATTCTACTGCAAATATATTTTATCAGTATTTCGTGTAACTCATCAACGAATAATTAGCAGCTGACTATGTATGCGAGAGGACAGACTGTTTTAGCTCTCTTTAACAACATTAGTAGTAAACCACACTGAGCATAGATTAGGAGGTGTTGAAATTGGAAGATGTTTATTTCTATTAACGTGTTGAATGAAGCTCTGATGAATCAAGTAGGATAAAAAGTGAATCATATTTCACAACAGTCAACAAATACAAAAGAAAAGTTAAATTTGCAAGAGTGCATATTTTCGTATTGAAATATTTGAGTGAAATGAAAGCTTCATTAAAACGCTCATTATTAGATATACAAGTTAAGAGCAATGGAGAGTTTCGAATATAGAAGTGTTCATTTTTAGTGTCCAATACTGAGAAAGTCCTGTTAAATTTTGTGTGTGATATACAAAGACATGTCTGGCTTCTGCAGGGCTCAACTCCACTCTTACTTCAATACTGACCTAAGACGATTACTTAAACTCTTTGTACTGTATAATAGACAAAATACTTAATAGAAAAAGAAACCCAAAAGATCTCAACAACTACAGACCTATTAGCCCACTCAACTGCATATACAAACTTTCCACAAAAATCATCACCAACTGAATCACAAAAACACTAGATGAAAACCAACCACGGGAGCAAGCTGGCTTTAGGAGAAGCTACTCGACCATGAGCCAGCTGCATTTGATAAATCAGCTGAAGAAAAAGCAGCAGAATATAAGATACCATTCGGTGTAGCATTTATCGACTTCAAACAGGCCTTCGACTCAGTGGAAATCCCTAAGGTCATAGAGGCCATCACTCTACAAGGTGTAGATCCGGTATACGTCGAAGTGTTGCAACACATATACAGTCACAACAGCTCCTTCATCAGACTACAGGCTCCAAAAACGGGTAAGACAAGGTGATACCAGCGCACCCAAACTCTCCACAGCCTACCTCAAGATGATCTTCAGAAGACTAGACCAGGATAATAAAGGATTCAAAATAGACGGCGAATATCTGAACGACCTTAGATTTGCAGGAGACATCACGCTTTTTGCAGAGAACCTACACGACCTCCAACTAATGCCAGATGAACTAAATAAAGTGAGCAAGTCGGCCTACACATGAACTTGAGCAAAACGAAGATCATGTGCGATAACCACGTTGGAAATAGGAACACTAAGATCAAATCAAGGACACAGAACTGGAGAAAATAGACCACAACATCTACCTAAGACAACGTATCTCCATGAGACCCTCAAAAGAAGAAGAAATCAAGAGCAAGCTCAACCTTCAAAAACAAGAAGATCCCATTAATCCTAAATACATCCGGGAGAAGAGATATCATAGGATCCATTAAAAAACTCAAATGGCAATGGGCTGGCCATGTTGCAAGAATGGCGGACATCACTCATTCTACAACTCTAGGTAGGGTAGATTCGCAACTGGCGAAAATTATTGTGCTGGTCTTTTCAGGGGAAACGGATAAGTCCCAGCTAAGGGTCCCCGAAGATTTTCGACAGGACCACTGATCGATAAATCAAATGTATGGTCATTTTTTTTTTTACACCTCGCTGTCCGGACATTTAATGATGAGATGTAGCACAAGGAGAGATAGATTCATGTCAAGGGTATTTGTGAGAAGATAAATTGAACAGCACCAGTCAGGAATCGAACACGTTCGCCGAATCCGCTCTCCCTTGCTGGTAACCGTGACGCTATCGCACACCACCAGGAGGTGATATACAAGGACGCGAGAATGAGATGAGAGAAAAGGATGAAAGGTATGAAAATCCATGTCAAAATAAAATCCGAAATGGAAAACGAAGAATTTTAAACAATATCCAAATGATAGTATTATAGTCTATTCATTTTTAGAAGTGCCCATACATCTCTATTAGATGCATTCAGGTCGGTTGGTTGATCCCAGTTATGTTAAACAACAGAAATAGGAAGGAAAGACGAGATGTGGCGTCATTAAAAAGGTATGGCGTCATTAAAAGGGTATTTTTTTACCCGCTACTTATGATGTCAGTATAGAATTTTTGTACTGAAAAAAAAAAAAGGGCAGAAATGTCAATTTACGATTTTCATTGAAAATAATACTGGCAGAATATTTCCATATCACATTATTTTATAAGTATAAGAATCAATTAACCCAGAGGAAAAACTACATATTCTTCTTCCTCTTCCAACAACCACCTCTAATGCAGGGTGCATCGTCGAACCCATGGTTCTTGTTTATTAGATAAAGCACTGTCAATCATTATTAATATTCGACTATTATTGCTTTCATTTTCTCCAGAAGTTCGGTGCAATATTTTTTCTTATTTTCTCGATCACTTTAGAATAGTAACATTATTTTGATATATTTTTAATTAGATGAAACAGTGTCAACCATTATTAATAATTGATGATTAGTATCATCAACTAGTGCAGTGGTTTCGAAATTCGGGTTTGACAAATAATCTTCTGGGGTCCGCACATGTGTTTTCTTTGAAGAGAGAAACGACATCATCCTTATCGAGCAGTTATCGAAAAATATTAGTATTGTACACACACCTGTGCCATATACTAGGATTCAAATAAAAGTAGTCAATTTAGTAAATATGATTTTTAAAAATGTCAAAATTATTCATTGCAGTAATCAACTGATGACAATCTAAAAACTAAATGCTAAAAGTAGGGACCCAACAGAATATTTCCTTTATACGTGGAGACTTTGAGAGGGACAGTGTTAGTAGTTGCAATGAAAAGCTACTAAAAATTCAAACGAAAGAAATAACAATGAGAAATTGACAATATCTCAAAAAAATTTTTTTGAGGGGGGGGCTGTGTAAATTTTTCCCGATGAACTGAAAGTAATATTTCTTTGTTCCTCCGCTTGTGAAAAGTAATCCTCTGGTAAAACCTGTTTTCCATCTTCTAGCAAGAGAGCAAGGGAACACCTATGCATGTGTGCTGTAGAAGTTCGTATTGATATGTTGTTTAGTATTAGTACGGTAATAGGCTATATGGCAGGGGGGTAGTTCCTACCTACCAACCTACCTACCTGCTTAGAAAATCACTGTTCAGGTGGTTTAACCATGAAAGAACAGAATTACTTCAATGAAACCCGAGATCAAAGCTTTACTGTGTCGCGAAACTATATACATGTGCGTGAACTCAAACGATGGTTCTACTGACACATCTTCAAATATACGTGTATACACGTAAATAAAGACTCACACACACACACACACACTCCTTCGTATAATCCGGTATACACATAAACGCACACATTCATACGAACTTGTATACACACATAAACACACTCACTCATACGAACTTGTATACACACATAAACACACTCACTCATACGAACGTATATACACATAAACACACTCACTCATACGAACGTATATACACATAAACACACTCACTCATACGAACGTATATACACATTAACACACTCGCTCATACGAACGTGTATTCACATTAACACACTCGCTCATACGAACGTGTATATACATAAACACACTCACTCATACGAACGTATATACACATAAACACTCTCACTCATACGAACGTATATACACATAAACACACTCACTCATACGAACGTATATACACATAAACACTCTCACTCATACGAACGTGTATATACATAAACACACTCACTCATACGAACGTATATACACATAAACACACTCACTCATACGAACGTATATACACATTAACACACTCGCTCATACGAACGTATATACACATAAACATACTCACTCATACGAACGTATATACACATTAACACGCTCACTCATACGAACGTGTATTCACATTAACACACTCGCTCATACGAACGTGTATTCACATTAACACACTCGCTCATACGAACGTATATACACATAAACACACTCACTCATACGAACGTATATACACATTAACACACTCGCTCATACGAACGTATATACACATTAACACACTCGCTCATACGAACGTATATACACATAAACATACTCACTCATACGAACGTATATACACATTAACACGCTCACTCATACGAACGTGTATTCACATTAACACACTCGCTCATACGAACGTGTATTCACATTAACACACTCGCTCATACGAACGTATATACACATAAACACACTCACTCATACGAACGTATATACACATTAACACACTCGCTCATACGAACGTATATACACATAAACACTCTCACTCATACGAACGTATATACACATTAACACACTCGCTCATACGAACGTGTATTCACATTAACACACTCGCTCATACGAACGTGTATTCACATTAACACACTCGCTCATACGAACGTGTATACACATTAACACACTCACTCATACGAACGTATATACACATAAACACTCTCACTCATACGAACGTATATACACATAAACACACTCACTCATACGAACGTGTATACACATAAACACTCTCACTCATACGAACGTATATACACATAAACACACTCACTCATACGAACGTATATACACATTAACACACTCGCTCATACGAACGTATATACACATTAACACGCTCACTCATACGAACGTGTATTCACATTAACACACTCACTCATACGAACGTGTATTCACATTAACACACTCGCTCATACGAACGTGTATTCACATTAACACACTCGCTCATACGAACGTATATACACATAAACACACTCACTCATACGAACGTATATACACATAAACACACTCACTCATACGAACGTATATACACATAAACACACTCACTCATACGAACGTATATACACATAAACACACTCACTCATACGAACGTATATACACATAAACACACTCACTCATACGAACGTATATACACATAAACACACTCACTCATACGAACGTATATACACATAAACACACTCACTCATACGAACGTATATACACATAAACACACTCACTCATACGAACGTATATACACATAAACACACTCACTCATACGAACGTATATACACATAAACACACTCACTCATACGAACGTATATACACATAAACACAGTCACTCATACGAACGTATATACACATACTCATACGAACGTATATACACATAAACACAGTCACTCATACGAACGTATATACACATAAACACAGTCACTCATACGAACGTATATACACATACTCATACGAACGTATATACACATAAACACAGTCACTCATACGAACGTATATACACATAAACACACTCACTCATACGAACGTATATACACATAAACACACTCACTCATACGAACGTGTATACACATAAACACTCTCACTCATACGAACGTATATACACATAAACACTCTCACTCATACGAACGTATATACACATAAACACTCTCACTCATACGAACGTATATACACATAAACACTCTCACTCATACGAACGTATATACACATAAACACTCTCACTCATACGAACGTATATACACATAAACACTCTCACTCATACGAACGTATATACACATAAACACTCTCACTCATACGAACGTATATACACATAAACACACTCACTCATACGAACGTATATACACATAAACACACTCACTCATACGAACGTATATACACATAAACACACTCACTCATACGAACGTGTATTCACATTAACACACTCACTCATACGAACGTGTATTCACATTAACACACTCACTCATACGAACGTGTATTCACATTAACACACTCGCTCATACGAACGTGTATACACATAAACACACTCACTCATACGAACGTATATACACATAAACACACTAACTCATATGAACGAGTATACATATGAATACACATACGCATCGTCCACAAAAGTGTATACACATGAACAGACAAACACCTATATATTCGCGTATCCATGCAAAATTTATTCTTTAATATAAGTTTCATATAAGAGCAATACGGAAATTCTGTTTTTAGTAAGTTACTAATATTTTTCTTTCGTAGGTTAGAATATATATATTAGTGATGTTCATCTTCTATGCAGGTCATCTTTGCGCAGAAATCCGATCACAATATTGACTATTGCTCAGATGCTTCAAACGTAACTCTTCTTTCGCAAACAGAGGCTGAGTGTGGGAGGGGCGGGGAAGTTAATAATCGGGAAGAAGTAGAGTTTTGGACTGAATGGGAAAAACACACGAGGTGCAATTGGAGTTTAACCGGAGGAAAGTATGTATGCAATGGGTGGGTGGGGGCGTTATACTGTTGAGGGTCGATTCAAGTTACATTGCACCCAGCGAACCATATTCCGCATCTATAGAATTTGGGTCACCACGCATGGAGAGGTTGACCTGGAAACCTTTTTTTTTTCCTGGGCTCAGGAAATATAAGTTACTCTTTTCGCAATCATTTCAAATCGATTGTATCACTGTGTCCCAGAGAGTTGATTTCTTATAAGCCACGGGATCGATGATGGAAACCAACAAAACGGACTGAAAACCAACTTAGAATCGCTCAGAGAACTATGGAAAGAACAATGTTAGAGATAACTCTAGGAGATAGAAAAAAAAGATCAACATGGATCAGGGAAAAGACAACAGCGAAGGATATCATATAGATGATTACGCAACAAAAATAGAGATGGGTGGGACACTTGGCAAGAAAGGATGACATCAGATGAAGCAAAATGCTGATTGGTGCTCATGGAACAGTAAACTTAGTAGGTTGAGACCGGATGCAAGATGGAGGGACGATATATAAAGGTTTACCGGTAAAACATAATTAGCGCGATCACAGTCTTCATGGAAGAAAATGGGAAAGGACTTTGTCAAGCAGTGGATTAATAATTGATGATGATGAAAATAGAACATCGATTAACATATTTGATGGCTTGTAAGACGATCGTAAAATTCTAATACTTCCTAAAAATTACCCCAAGGCACCGAGTGTCCCTTTCTTGAGCATGCACTCTTTATTCCTTTATCTATACACTGATGAGCAAAAACATCTTGACCATCAGCTTAATAAGGTATAGATTCTCTCAAGTAATTCCGTATGGACTCTCCAAGATTTCTAAAGGATTCCGCAGGGATTTCGTGTAGACATGTTGACTGCAGGTCAGTAAACAGTTACGTGGTGTAGATTCTAGAAAGTAAACTAAGTCAGTAGTTTCGAAACTGCACCCCCCCCCAATAATGTTCGGGGAGTGGGGGTGCAGGAGTGTTCCCTCTATCGGACCCGACATTATGGATCAACTATCATGCTTTCAAAAACATTATTATCGTACATAGTCCTCTATTATATATAAGAATTTAGATAAATGTAATTCCTTTCACATGAGTATATAATACGATTTTAAAGGTAAAAAATGCTTTTTGTTGTAGTTCATCAATTAGTCCGAAAACTAAATGCTAATAAAACGGGTCCACCAGAATATTTCCTTTATAGAAACAGTCCTTTCATAAGGGCTCAATGGGACTGAAATCTAGGGAGATCATAAGCCACGACAACACATGTTCCTGAAACCCTTTTCGGCACAACTTGTGAAGTGTCATTGAGTAAATTGTCCTGCAGAAAATGCTACTACCATCGTAGAAGACCTCTGCTAAGAAAAGGTCGCAATGCTTTGCCTCAACAATGTATGGTTCCATTATCAGATCTGATCGGACACTCGCCTTACCAGATGCCAGCCACGCTTGGCAACATGAAAATACAGTCTCAATGGTTTATCTTGTGAAACGTGCTGATGAGCAGTGGCGTAGAAAGGGTTCTCAGCACCCAGGGTCAATGGATTGGTCAGATTAAATTTTACACCCCTTCAGACCTGCGCCCGGGGACGACCCCCAATTCACTCCCTATTGATACACCTCTGCTGAAGAATATCGCCCTATCAAGAGTCTTCGTTAGCTGTTCAACGAGACAAGTGCTTCCTGATATGTTTCAAGTTTATCAAATGTATCTGTAATATTTTCCAACAAAGAAAAATTGTATGTTAGACGTTTTATCTGATCTTGTGAGTACAAGAGAGAATCTACGGAGGACTCAGAGAACGCATAGCTCTGCCAACTCCACTATCGCTAAAAACTGAGCAATCAGGTTACAGATCTCAGTCAATGCAGTGACTAAAGGTAATAATTATTCATCTGAGACATCCTTTTAACGCTTGATTATTCCCCTTACGTTGACTAACTCTCATTATTGTGTTATTACATCCGAAAAGCCGATTAATTGTCTCGCAATGTTAACAAGAAAGAAATTCAGGATCCGCGCCAAAATGCCATTGAAACTCATTGAGAACTTTTGGAGAAACCAACAGGTTGGGTTAGTCACTCAATAGTTACAGTCAGCTGACTAATGTCTTTTCAGAGCATACTGTGTTAGGGGTGATCAACTGACAAGTTACTTCTCTTGCCTTATGTTGCAGAGGAATTACTATAAAGTCTGAATTTTCAATAAATAAGCGTAAATACTGAAGGAAACAAACTAAAGATCAAATAAAACTTACATCACAAATTGAATCTACAACTAAAAACTTATTCAGGAGAGGATAAAAAAAACAGTTTTTATGGACTGAATAAGGAGTAAATGTTGAAAATTTCAGCCCCTTAACTCCATTGGTGCGGTCTATACGCGTGAGACGTACGTACGTACATACATAGCCAGCCAGCCAGCCAGCCAGATTAACCTAAAAACTGAATAAACCTATTTTGGTTGATAGTTTCTAATGGATAAACTAACATGGACTCAGTCCAACTTCGTTAGCAGAGGTAATTAATGGTGCCACGGGTCATGAGTCGAGAACACACGCAGAATATTATGTAATTGGGATCTTTATTATTGTTGTTTTGATCACAACTTTTCGGCTTCCTTTCTTCATGTTTCCTCAAGTAGTTATCAAGTGTAGACTGGTATTTTGTTTTTAGCAAAACAGTTCACAGATCAAATCTTTGGGTGAGGAGACTATTCCCCAAACTCCAGACAACTAGGGTGGCTTATCTCAAAAAGAAAAAACAAGAGAAAAAAAACTCGGCCACTTTCTGCTATCTAGATTCTTTCAACCGTAAAGATAACTTGGCAAACATCTACTGCTTGCCTAGCATAAATGTACAGAAAGATTCATACACTTTCCGCCAAAACATGCGGACTCAACTATCACTATTCACCGAATAACCAGGAATTCATTATTTGTAAATTCAATCATTATTAATTACTCAAGTCAAATCTTTACTTTATATAGTATTCATCAAAGAGTTCGTTTTGTGTGTGACGGCATTAAAACCGTTTAGTTTAGACTAATTGCATTCAAAAAGATCACTTTTGATTATATTGATACAACCGTCATATCGGTATTCATTGAACAAATTTCAGAACTGGTGTATTATTGTTGATTCATTTTAACATAGAAGATGGTCAAGTAAGCAACATTCTCGACATATTATGAGTTTTTAATCCAAGAGAAAAGGTAAAAAATACGATCTAGATAAAGATCCAAGTATTTCATGGAGCAGGTATACGCAGGATCAAACATGTCCAAAATGGTTTGCAAAATTTCCTGCTGGAGATTTCACCTTGGATGATGCTCCACAGTTGGGTAGGATAATTCGATAGCAATCAAATCAAGATATCGCTCGAAAATAATCAACGTTATACGACGCGGGAGAAGCCTCTATACTCAAAATATCTAAATCAAGCGTTGAAAATCATTATGATTATGTAAGTCACTTGTATGTTGACGGGGGAGGATAAGAGGACATTTCATAATAGTGTAGAATGCATGAAATTAAGGAATATAAAGAAATGGATGACAAATCGAACTAAAGACCAGTCTTAATCCAAAGAAGGTGATGCTGTGTATATGATGGAGTGAGAAGGAGGCCTCTTATACGAGCTTCTTCACGGGGGAATCAAAAATTGATTCAACCAGTTAACTACTACAAAATTAGACGTAGTTGCGACAGAAATCGACGAAAAGTGTGAAGAATGTTGACAGAAAGGGTGGGATATACTGACTGAACAACAATGCCACTTCACATGTTTCTTTGATGACCAGGCAAAAATTGTTACAATTAATCGTAATCATTCCAATTAGTGGTAATTGATTATTCACTTTACGTCATTTTGGGTTACCAAAGCACTTTTGTGGGAACGGTCTACTTTCAGATAGAATAGACACACATCAAATTCTGATATTCGTTCGATAGTTATCGAAGAGACAGTTACAGTGCAATGAAAACCGATCTCGGCATTGTGATCGACAGCCAACTTTTTTCTTAAAGTGTAGGAGAGATTCTTTATATACATATACGTTTATACATTGCGTTATATATGATAATTTCATATTTGTAGAAAGTAAATTTGCTATACAAATAAGTCTATGTTTGTACACTGTTTTGGCCTCTTCAGGCGAATGATTATGTATGTTTTAGATTCCCGTTTAGGGAAAGTTTTGTGGGTATTGCTATGGTAGGAGGAGTTTTTCTTTTGACAGAAGCATAAACGTGTTTTTGTGGCAAATCTACTTTGTACTATCTTTCCAGCTCTACTTCAAAGCAACTTCATACTTTTAGTTTAAAGTTGAATGTATCGAGCACTCTATGAAATAAATCCATCACGTATCAGACATTGCTTTATATTATATTATATTGCAAACCTGATTTGTACTATATATATATATATATATATATATATATATATATATAATAATAATTCCACCACATAAAAAATACATTAGTCCATGTTTTGTCGTTAAATTGCAAAGATTAAACATGGGATCCCTACTGATCTTATTCGTTGAAATGTTTTTGTGAATTATTCACTCCAGATGGTACAATTGTATATGACATGCAATGTATGGGAGGATTAAAGTTCATACGGAATCATGTAGAGGTCTGGGGTTGAGTAAATATGCTATTGGAGCGTTCAGGTTGAAGTTATGAAATGGAGAAGCCCACGAATTTCAAAACAGGGCAGGGCGCCTGTTGAAATCAGTGGGTGTGCGAAGATATTTCAAATCACATTCTTATTGAGGGACAATGACGAAAAAAAGATTCGATGAGAGAGAGAGAGAGGGAGGGAGAGAGAGGGAGGGAGGGAGAGGGAGGGGGGGTGCGCGTGTCTACAAAATATGTTGGCGATTAGTTATGACTATCAAAGGAGAACGGCCACGTGAGTGAGGTAAGTAGGAGGGGAAATAGCGAGATGGGAGGGGGAGGAGAGCAGAAGCTGGACGAATGAGGGGAAAGGGAGAGTGAAGTTCAAAGCGTGTACGTTTGCCCTCGTGGGTATATAAAATTGCACTCGCAGTCTTGGATGTCATGAACGCGAGTGACAGACAGACAAAAAATAATTGTAAGTGGAGATCGGACACAGAACAAAAGATTTTCTGTCCACGTGAGAAGCAGGTTTATTATCATCGCCAAAGAACAAAGCCAATATTTCTTTGGGGATAAAGTGTACCGAAAAAAAATAACACACACATATATATATGTACGTGTGTGTTGTCACAAAATGTATACACTGTTATGATTATAATCTGGGAGTTAATGTGATAACAAAGTTTGAAGACAACATTCGATGTTTGAATAACTTGAACCCTTCAAAAATTTTCCCCGCACAAAGGCTGAGTTCGCGTCGCCAAGAGAGTGAGTTTCCAACATCAACTCTGGTATCTTTCGTAATTGTGTGAAAATTGTATTCGATAACAGTTTGCATACTTTGGTAAGTACGACACAAGTCCATAATGGGGAAAATTAAAGTCGGAAGATCGTGTAACGCCAACTTTTCTCATGAAGAGGACCAACCTGCCTTGAAAATCACTATTCAAATTTTAATGTTTTCCAAAGTTCGAACTGCAACAACTAATATCAGGGGGGAATATGCAACTATCTGAACCTCTAAGCAAGCCACTTGATCACCAAGTTTATCTAAGTAAGACACAAGGCCACGAATATGGAGCGTCTAGTTGGAATGGGGCTTACCATCGCACGGATGGTCTATGGGATTAATTTGCCAATCATTTTACAGTGAAACATCCACAGGTATCCTTCACTTTCCGGAAGTTCGCTCAGCGTTTCCGTTTTTACGAAAAAATGCGAAAAGCGAAAATAGCATTCAGCGTTTGTTCTGTAGCAAGGCGTTATAGAGGTAGCGCACAATATCTTCCCTTCTCCCTCTCCTACACCCCATTTACCTGTTTTTCCCCAAACTCCAAATTTCAGCGACTCAACCTAACATACCATCATCACCAATTTGGGGGGTCTTGGAACGCTCTAGTTTTCCCCTTATAAATTACGCTTTACGCTTAGCAGTAATCCTGTATAGCTATTTGATTACCAATCTTCGCTCGGTGTATGAAAACATTGGGGATACCAATAAGAATCAGTCTCATCGGTATTATCATATCACAAGGGTTTTACAACCATCTCTCGACGACGGTGGTTCTCAAACTTTTTCAAGGCTCACACCCCTTCGAGATTTTAAAATATTTCTCGCATCCTTTTATCTTAAGGCTAAAACACATTTTTTTTTTAAATTCAAAAGTTGATGTGCTGCCTATAGTTTTGAGAAGGGTCATTAGCGTTCAAAGAATTTTGGTGAATGAGCATTGCCACTATTGGCGGAAAAAATCTGTTTACCACCATCCCATTTGGTGGGTACATATGGAGAAGGCTGTAGAATAGATCTGTCGAGACATCATGTTAACAATACAAGCAAAAAGTCCAGAAAACTCATTGAATGGTCAAGTTGATATAAGAAAGTGTAAATAACAATATGACAAAGTATCAGATCTTAAGATTAAAAGTCTGTACCAAGAAATTACGTATAAAACCACTTAATACGATGGCTTCATTATCTTTTAAATGCATGACATTCTAGTATTGAGAGCTACCCGAAAGTCATGTTGAAGACCCTCTTCTCGTACCCCTTTAAATGTGTTATGCACCATTAAAAGGTACGTACACCACAGGTTGAGAATCACTGCAAAACAACATGCTCACCCAAAAGAGAACTAACAGAAATGGCGTCACCTGTTAGATATCTATTTTTTTTTTACTTACCGCGTTATCTTTGGTCTTCATGCAGCCGCAGTGACAACATCTGTTAGATCCACACATGGTAAACTGTAGGTTTGGTTTTTGTCAATCAAAAAACACTGCAAACGTGTATGAATTAATTTCCTTAAGACACAACGAGATGTCGTCTGCAAGTTTTTTTAAAAAAAACTATGTCTACGGAACAAGCTTTAAAGCCAGTCAGTGACCGCTGTCGTCGTCATTGTATTCTTGCTGGTTCATTTGTCAGTAGTGAACTTTATATAGTTCGAACAACTTCGCCTCTAGTTACTTTCTTTCTGTGATTAACTTAACTATCGGACTGACTTGTTCTGCTACATTTTTTTCTTTCTCTCTCTCCTGTTTTTTTTATTTCTATTTATTTTGATTCGTTTCTGCCAACGATGTTGGAAGATGTATACGCATTTACTCAGGTCTGTTTGTCAGTCAATCCAATACCTCTAAAAGTTCTCAATGAGTTTCAATTAGATTTTCTGGAAGAGTTGGCAATAGAGTACGAAATGAATGGGAGAATTTGGGGACAAATTCAAGTTTTTTTTTTTTTTCAAATTTTGAGCTATTTTCCCCAATGCATTTATATATTCACTCCAGTTTTTCAACACAATATCTACAAAAATTTCAGTGAATCTAAATTATATTTTGGGGAAGGGTATGCTATGGAGAAAGGGAGAATTGCCCCATTTTGTGGGGTGGATCAAAGAATATTTAATACAGTTACCTTCCTTGCATAGTATCTATGTCTAAACTGATTTTACTTCAGTGTCTAGTTATAAAAGATGTTGGTAGAGGCTTGCGTTCTTGGAGTGCTTTCTAGTTCGTTAGTAGTGGTCAATTTATTTAGTTCGAATTATTTTCCCCCTATTTCCTTTCGTTGATTATCTTAACAATCAGGCGGACATGTTCTTCCACATATTTCCGTCTCTGTATTCTCAATACGTGGTTGTCACTGTTTCTACTCGACAGCTTTTTTTGTGCTTTTTATGTTTTTCATCGCGAATCAGGAAAACTCAAGGAAGGAAGGGACTTTAAGAATATCCACTTATACAAAAGTAAAAAAAAAAATGGAGAATTTTCGTTAATGCGGTTGCTATACAACGAGCAATAATGTCACGTTGTTTGTAGCGTGCGAACAAAAATCTTTTTATCGCTTATTCTCCAACCAGAAAGATAAAAGATTTCTTTTTGCCTGTTTGGTGACACAGAACCTTTATTGTTGGACTAAGCTTAGCTTAATATATTCTCTCAACAATCTAGTTTCATCATCATCATCAGTCTTTTAACGTCCGTCGTTGGACATAGACCTTCCTCTGGATTCGCCACAAATTTCTATCATGGGCGTCGCAGAGCCAGTATTTCCTGAATTTGTCTAGTTCATCTCTCCATCTTGTGTCCTGTCATCCTCGGTTTCTCATGTGATCTCTAGGGATCCATGTTATGAGTCATGATGTCCATCGGTTGTCTTTCATTCTTGCAACATGGCCAGCCCATTGCCATTTGATAGTTTCTATGTCTCAGACTCCTGTTTTCTTCCTTGTGTACTGTGCTGTCTTGCGGTCTCTCGATGTGAGGTTGATTCTCACTCCCCATGGTTCACACAATGATGTATATATATATATATATATATATATATATATATATATATATATATAATACCGATCAAAATAAATGTTTGTTTTTTTGCCTGTTCTAGATATTTCTCACGGACATATCACAATAGTGACCTCACTAAACAATAAGTAGCAATGTTCTCAGTGTTGTATAAGCTGCCAGACGTACCGGAACCCGTAAAAATGACTTCATCCCTTCGACAATAAATTGTCAGGATGAAGACTGGTGGCATGTTTCTTACTCTCTATCTCCCTCTCACCCTGTGCTGTTTCAAGAGTTTTGAAATTGATCGATGAAACAATCTTTTGTTTCCCTAAAAAGCTGTACGACCACGAAAGATAAGATTTAGGGAAGATAGAGCAATCAAAAGGCTTATTATAAATGATCCCATCAACACTGCAGCTGGAATTTCAAGTTAGATCAAAGCTGATCCCAACAAGAAGATGACCCACCGTATAGTGGCTCAACGATTGAACAAATTTAGATTGAAAGATTGTTCTATAGCTACTGAACGCATGATAAGTAAAAAGAATAAGAAACTATATTTGAACATGCAGAAGAACATCCTGTTTGGAAGGATGGAAATTAGTCAAAAACTAATTTCAGCGATGAAAGTAAATTCAATTTAGTTGGATCTGACCACAGTTTGTTTGAAGTCGTTTAGACGACAGACTTAAACTAGAGTGTGCTAAGTCTGCTTAGATAAGCAGGAGGATAAAGTGTCATGGTATTAGGGATGTTCTCTGAATGTGTTGGATCTATTGTGAAAGATATTGGACAGTAATATTTGATATCTATATATAATTTTGGTGAAATGACGCGCCATTTCTTCTCTACTAGCATCTCCCAAACAGTAAGCCATTGTTAGGCGGGACAATTGCTAAACGGACTAAAGATTCTTTTGAAAAAAGGGACATTGAAGTATATATATATATATATATATATATGTGTATGTGTTGGTAAATCAATGATTTTTTATCATTAATTGTAAACATATCCCCATCACACTAATTTTAGGGAAAAATGTTAACCGGTGTTCTGGTAACTAAAAAAGCATGAAAGAAACGCCTGTTCAGTTATTCAATTCGTTGAGAATGTGAAGTTCGGTATTTTGATAGCCTTCCTTAAAGTATAGAGTGCACTTTCAATTATACCCTACTGTATCTGACGAAATGCATTGTATGAAGTGCCTGGATCCACCCAAATAAATAATCGAAATTCTATTGAAAAAACAACAGCCTAATCCAAATTCGAAAAACACCGTTCTCTCTAAATAACAATGTTTCAGTGGGATCTATGAAGCATAAACATTAATATCCATTTGGAAAAATCCAGCAGATTTTTTTTTTTTATGGATAATGAATAAGTGTTCAATGTGTTTAAATTCTGAAAAAACAACAAAAAACATCTAAAAAAGAAAATATCTTTTTGCATTTTTAATTTTCCAATTCAGTGCCAACAAAAAAAAAAAAACAGTCTTCAGGAGCCAGAAAAATCATATTGTCGATATAAAAAATATAGTATATACAATTATGTTATTACACCGTTTTTGTCCTACCCAGTACCTTAATGTTGAGAACCCTGTTTGACATGTCCGTCTCAGGGTCATAAATTCAATTCGCACAAGGCACCCCAAAATTGTCATCTAGTGACTTGTGACTTCGATGAGCTAAGTAAAATCTTACAGATAAAGGTCTTGAAATGCTGGGCATTGGGCAAGTATGAAACGTTCTGAATAAGTGCCCCCCACCCCTGAAAATCACGTGTTAAATAAATTCTTCATTTATGATTTTATGTGAACAGATTCCGATAGTTTTTTTTTTCATACGAGACTTTTTCTATTGACTCAACTGCAGATATAAAGTCAGAGTTGCTAAGCATTGTCTGTTATTTATAGTTTCAGAAGAGGCAGAAATGGGCTATTTTATATATATATATATATATTATATATATATATACTCACCAAAAGCCAATTAATCAAACTATTTAATAAGACTCCAGTGCAAATCATTAAAAAAAATGTTCATTTTACTTCAAGTAAACTTACCAAGTTTAAAGTTTATCGTAGATTTTATCGGCTAAATTGGGAAAGAATAATTTTTTATTATTTTATATTGTCCGCGTAGAGACTTTTACTAAAGTTATCCAAGTCGTTGTTTACGAATGTTTAGCATTGTGTAGCACAAATCCACAAGTCTGGGGCATCAGGTTGGGTTTTTCTGTTAGTCCCCACCGGAAGCTTATATAGATAATTTTAAAGTACGGAAGTCTAGAACAAAAAAAAAAAGGAAAAAAAAAAAAGGAAAAAGAAAAAAAAAAGGAAAAAAAAAAAAGGAAAAAGAAAAAAAAAAGGAAAAAAAACAAACAAACTCGAAACAATCAAGTCCCATTTGTTTTTCATCGCTGACTAGAAACATAATACGTGGTGTTAGTTTGGGGTCAAATTCTAATGGCAATTTTATCTTAGAGAATCAAATCTATTCATTATTTAATTGAAATCTCTCAAGTCTCGTTCGCCCTATAGTGAGATTTGAATCTTGGCTATCAGTCATATTTCCTAACCATGAAGCTTTCACTGAAGGACAACGTGAGAATTGATTGTTGTCAACGAAACATGATAACACACATTGATTTAAATAAGCAACTGGCTTCCGTTGGGATTGTGTCATCAAGTAGTGGAAGGAGAGAAAAAAAAAAAAAAAAGAAAGATAAAGGTGTTTCAGGGTGATAGCTGCGTGGTCAAGAGATCGAACAGTCGTATGAAGGAGGTGATGCTCAAATTTCAATTCGAGTGTTCAAATGGAAACAATACATATTTGCTTAAGTTAGTATGGAAATACAAAGAGTTAACTGTGTGTGTGAGTTGTTATTTACGAAGTTTGACTTGGTTCTAGAACAAGGTCAAAAATATGGGGCATCCAGCGAGGCTCGAAATCACTACTCAGTGTTCATGATCATCAAGACCAGCTTGCTAACAATTAAGCTACGACAAGGCAACGAACCATTAGTTTTGTCGCAAATATGTGACATCCAGTGAGGATTAATCTCACTAATTCGTCGTAGGTATCTAGTAAGCTTAGATTTGACACAACGACAAAATCATGAATTCCCAAGGATCGAACCCTCTACCAATAAGACCAGCATACTAATCATAACGCCACGGTGAAGAATAGTTTCCTGTAAGACCTTACGGAATCCGAAATGGCGTTAAGCGGAGAAACGATTGTTATATTATATACGGGAAATACTGAGTTTCTAGCCCCCCCCCCCTGAATTTGTGTGAGATTTTTGCTACGATTGACCGCACTGTAATAATTTCAGAAAAGCATGAAGGTTTACGGTAGGTTTGCAGGAAGTTTTCAGTGTCTTGTGGTGGTACTACAAATTATGCATACAAGGAAATAATAATCAATCGAAATAAATAAATAAAGCTAAATTATTGATTCACCCGAGCTTACGGAGTAAATAACAAAAAAAAAACAAAACAAACAAACAAACAAACAAACGTGTCACGTGATCTTAGTGTTACATTTGAATCTCTACCCAGTCTCCAAGGCGTGCCTTGGAAACACACTACCCTTAGAAAATCTATCAAAACCCCTTTCTGGACCATGTAAGTGCATATATCTTGAACTCTGACGTACACCTTGAACTTTTTTTTAACAAACATGACATTAAAATAATATTACATGTCACTTTTACACACTTTCCCGAAACCTTACATAACGCATAAAGACGTTGGTAAAACATCTCACTTATAGCTACAATAGGTATTTTCCTGAGATAGAATGAAATAAAATTATACTGGGAAACGCGTTCATGTGTATCTCTGATTGAGGCGTGTTCCTTATTTGATACAAAGGATATGATTTGTAAAAATGGAATCAGATGTAAGTATTATCTCTTTCTCCAACGAGCCGTAATTTATGGTAGCTATATAGCCCACTCATAGGGTATAGATTGTCCATATATTCATCAGATGTAATATTGTAGCAGCTCCTTTCCTACATAAATTGGGGGCCATCTATCACTTTTCTATTCCCTAATTCAAAGTCACATGGCCACCATAGCCCGCAAAGAACTGTAGGATAGAAAAATACGTTAGGCTGAGCAGTCAAGGCTTCTGTTGTATTTTAAGCCTTTCATATCAACAACAGTCGAGGACGAACCCTGATCTTCGACATCGACAAAAGCAAACATTGAAAAAGATTATCTTCAGGATCTCGGATCGTTCAAAAGATTTCTCAATGAATCAATAGTAATTTGTTTCTTCGCTCTACGCCATTTCAGATAACAGGTGAATCCAATACTAATGTCGTAGAATATGGCGTAAAGCGAACTTTCAAAAAGCGGGGGATACAAGCTGTTCGATCTATAAAAACCTCAAGCCGTTCCAATACTAGAAGATTTCCCCGCATAAATCAATGGTAATTCCTTTACTTTACGCGATTTCGGATAAGAGGCGAAGCCTCTACTGATGAAGATATTTCGTCAGCCGTTCTAGGGTTAAAGGACAAATAAGCCGTTACCGCTAAATAAGCTACGCCCCAAACAACGCATCGAATGCACCAACGTAATAAATAATAGTAGGTCAGATAGTACGTTTGTAGGTAAACTAGTTACACAACTGGCCTGGACTATTTTTATTACCAACCCTGAATGTTTTTTTTGCCTCTGCTCCAATCCACCCACTATTTAAGTTCGTGCCTTCCGGGGGCTTGAGTTTCTCGAAGAACCGGGCCTGGCTGCATATCTACCTAACTACATACCTACAGTCCTGGATCCAGCCAAGGACGCAAGGTTTATGAATCATCAAATACCAAAACGATTAGTAATTAGAAAAATTAAAATACAAACTTGAAAATCAGAGTCTTCATAATGCAACCATCCAAATTGAGAACAGTGAGAAATAATGATAATAGGTGAAAAGAAAAGGAGAGAGAGGGAGCGAGAAAAAAGAGACAGAGAGAGAGAGAGAGAGAGAGAGAGAGAGAGAAAAGGAGACTGAGAGACAGAGAGAGAGAAAAGGAGACTGAGAGACAGAGAGAGAGAAAAGGAGACTGAGAGACAGAGAGAGAGAGAGAAAAGGAGACTGAGAGACAGAGAGAGAGAGAGAAAAGGAGACTGAGAGACAGAGAGAGAGAGAGAAAAGGAGACTGAGAGACAGAGAGAGAGAGAGAAAAGGAGACTGAGAGACAGAGAGAGAGAAAAGGAGACTGAGAGACAGAGAGAGAGAAAAGGAGACAGAGAGACAGAGAGAGAGAAAAGGAGACAGAGACAGACAAAAAAGGAGACTGAGAGACAGAGAGAGAGAAAAGGAGACTGAGAGACAGAGAGAAAGAAAAGGAGACTGAGAGACAGAGAGAGAGAAAAGGAGACTGAGAGACAGAGAGAGAGAAAAGGAGACTGAGAGACAGAGAGAGAGAAAAAGAGACTGAGAGACAGAGAGAGAGAAAAGGAGACAGATACAGACAAAAAAGGAGACAGAGAGAGAGAGAAAAAAGGAGACAGAGAGAGAGAGAGAAAAAAGGAGACTGAGAGAGAGAGAGAGAAAAGGAGACAGAGAGAGAGAGAGAAAAAAGGAGACAGAGAGAGAGAGAGAAAAAAGGAGACAGAGAGAGAGAGAGAAAAAAGGAGACAGAGAGAGAGAGAGAAAAAAGGAGACAGAGAGAGAGAGAGAGAAAAAAGGAGACTGAGAGACAGAGAGAAAAAAGGAGACTGAGAGACAGAGAGAAAAAAGGAGACTGAGAGAGAGAGAAAAAAGGAGACTGAGAGAGAGAGAAAAAAGGAGACTGAGAGAGAGAGAAAAAAGGAGACTGAGAGAGAGAGAAAAAAGGAGACTGAGAGAGAGAGAAAAAAGGAGACAGAGAGAGAGAGAAAAAAGGAGACAGAGAGAGAGAGAAAAAAGGAGACAGAGAGAGAGAGAGAAAAAGGAGACAGAGAGAGAGAGAGAAAAAAGGAGACAGAGAGAGAGAGAGAAAAAAGGAGACAGAGAGAGAGAGAGAGAGAGAAAAGGAGACTGAGAGAGAGAGAGAGAGAGAGAAAAGGAGACTGAGAGACAGAGAGAGAGAGAGAAAAGGAGACAGAGAGAGAGAGAGAGAAAAGGAGACAGAGAGAGAGAGAGAGAGAGAGAGAAAAGGAGACAGAGAGAGAGAAAAGGGAGACCAAAAGAAAAAAAGAGACAAAGAGAAAAAAAGGAGACAAAGAGAAAAAAAGAGACAAAGAGAAAAAAAGAGACAAAGAGAAAAAAAAAGAGACAAAGAGAAAAAAAAAGAGATAAAGAGAAAAAGAAAGAGATAAAGAGAAAAAGAAAGAGATAAAGAGAAAAAGAAAGAGATAAAGAGAAAAAGAAAGAGATAAAGAGAAAAAAAAGAGACAGAAAGAAAAAGAGAGTGAGAAAAGAAAGAGAAAAAAAGAGAGAGAGAGTAAGAAGGAGAGAGAGAAAGAGGGACAGAGAGAAACAGGGTCTGAGAGAAAGAGGATTTTAGAAAAAGACAAACAGAAGGAGATAGAGAGGGTAATGGAAACACAAAAAAAAAAGAAATAGTGAATTAATGGCGAGAAGAGAAAAGAGACAGAAGAGTGTATAGCCCCAGATTGGCTAGCAATAGAAGTAGAGTAATGTCAATGATTATTTGCAACAATCACATCGAGAATAAGATCATAACTTTCAAAATCGGAAATCCAAAACTGGGGAAAGTAGACCACTACATCTACATAAGATAACGAATCTCTATGAAACCCACAAAAGAAGAAAACAAGTGGATGATCATCTTAGGATGGCAGAGCAAACTCAACCATCAAAAATAAGATGATCCCAATGATCCTCAAATGAAGAGTATACAACCAATTCATCCTCCTTATAGTCACTTATGGAGCTGGAAATGGAACCTAATCAAGAGACGGACGCGCAAACTGAGAAGCATGCAATGCGCACATGAGAGAATAACGCTTTACCTCAAATGGAGAGATCACAAGACAACGCAATATGTCAGGAAGAAAACGGGAGTCCGAGACATCATAGAATCTATTAAAAAACTTAAATGGCAATGAGCAGGTCATGTTGTAAGAATGACAGACAATCAATGGACATCACGACTCACAACATGGATTCCAGAGATTACCCACATCCTAAAACTCTCAGTGAAATTCATTGAGAACTTTTGGAGATATTGCATGGACAAACATGAGTGATTGCATAAATGTATGAGAGAAAAATTTTAAAAAAATATCTGGGGGGGGGGGGATTCCAGGAATTGCCCCCAAATTCAACTATATCCAATGCCGAAAATTTCATGAAAATTCCCCCGAAGTTATTGTGTGAATATATACGTAGCTTCGATGTAGAGAAGGCAAATTTCTGGATCCGTCCCAAAATTTGATTAATTCTTCCCTGGTCCATAGTTCATTCCTCCTTCCATAAAATATCATTGAAATTCATCGAGAAGGTTTGGAGGTATTGTGTAGATATAGCCAGACAACCATGAGTGAATATGTATACCTCTCTTGACTTTGTTAGTAGGTCTGCTCCAACCGATTGAGCTACTGAATCCTTCACAGTGAGAAGAGGTTGAAATAATACCCATAACGCATTCCTTCCTTCTTCTATTGGTAATGATTGAAAATTGAAAATTGAAAATACTAGAATGCATACCTCTGCCAACACCAATGTCACAAAAACCAATTGAGAATCTGTTCATACATAGTAACAATTTAGGAAGGTAACAGTGAAAATTCCTTGATCCGTCCCCAAATTTAATCAATTCTTCCTTCGCTCATGGCCCACCCTTCCACAAAATGTCATTGAAATTCAATGATGATATAGTAAGGACATCCAGACAGACCGACAACCACGACTGAATACATTGCCAACGATATTAAAATAGACAGGAGTTCAATTATTTGAAAAAAAACCCCCCAAAAAACCAAACACAACAAAAAAAAAACAAACTGAAAACAGGTCTGGTTAGTTATTGGATAAAAACTGTCACGTGACCGACATCTTTTGGCAGCATGCTGTATTGGGGGTGATTTATCAAAGAAAAAAAATGTAAAAGGGGTGATCAATGAATAAGTTACTTCTCTTGTAATTTGTTGGCCTGTGATTGCTAAAATCGTCTGGATTAAAACAAGCGAGAATGCATCCGGACAGAAACTAAGGGATCACTTTAGTGTAAATTCGCATTACAAATAGAAGCCCACACTTAAAACATGGGGGGGGGGGAACAAATAAAACGCAAAAAAATGTTCTGAAACAAACAGAACACCCACACACAAAAAAATCTAACCAGCAGTCAGAGACGGAAGGAATGCATTAAGGGTTTCATTTCAACCACTTCTCATCGTAAGGGATTCAGTAGTTCAAATGCTTAGAGCAGATCTAAGGCTACATAAGCGCTCCCATGGAAAAAAGGCCTAGGCTCAAATGCCATCGGACGTTTGATTCATTATTTTCCGATCATCGCCGTTGTTTTGTTCACTACCGTATGTAATTCGGTCCGAGCAAAAACTTTGTTGCTAGATTGTCATACTGTATTCACATGACAAGGAGTAAATGTAGAAAATTTCAGCCCTGTGGCTCCATTGATGCCGCCTGTATGCGTCATACATACATACCCAGCCAGCTGGATCAACTTGGAAACGGAAGAAACTTATTTTGACAAATTCTAATACAATGAGCCCTGCTTGTAAAGAGGCCCAAGGCAAGACAGTGTCCGCCACTGATTCAATCAAGAATCATGAAATAATAGCTGCCCAACTTATTGATGAAACTATAGAGGGCTTCAATTCATTAGCAAAAGATACGACAGTGTCGAATGTCCTATGCAAGGCATTCAATTGCTCTCCGCATTTTTCAATTTCCTTTTCAATTTAAGTTAAAAGAGTTGAAAGGAAGAATCGCTTGAATATTGGAAACATTTCAAAAATCGAATATTAAATTACAGATCGACCGTTGTTGGGAAAGAACTGACAGCCGGAACCTGACTACATTGTTGTACAAGTATCTGGTATTCAGAGTCTGGCTGGAACAGCGAACGCCATTGTACTTTCACGAATAGACCTCTCTCTTTCTCTATGTATACCATTCCCTTTGTCTTTCTATCTACCCGCCCTTTCTTGTTCACTCATTTTCCTCTTATTCTCTCTTCCTCATTTTCCTCCTTTTCTTTCATTTCTTTTTACTCTTCTCGTTTTCCCCTCTCTCACTTCTTTGCTCCCTCCTTTCTTCCTTTTTTTTCTCTCTCTTTGGGATAGGCATATTTGTCTTGATCTTTCCAACACTGATGCAGCAAGGACTTACAGTGTTGTGTGGGAATCGTTAGTTGAAGCAATGCAATAATTCTATACTTAAAATGTTGGACGGACACAAGATGAAATTAGAGAGCACTCAGGAAGCGGACACCGCCACCAACACGATTGTCTCTAAAATTTGAATGGACATCAGTCCATGCATAACTACAATGCAAGGGGGTAACTGTGAAAGACTCCTGGATACACCCCAAAACTTGAACAATCCCTTTGCCCATGACCTAACTATCCACAAAAAGTCATTGGAATCCATGGAGAGATTACCGATACACTGTGGCCAAACATAAGCGATTACATGAATGGGGAGAGAAAAATGAAAAAAAAAAAAAATCTCTCAATCGAAAAGGAATTCTCAGAACCGCCCCAGATTTTCACTTATTTTTCACTTCCCCATGGCCTATCCTTCCACAAACTATTATTGAAATTCACCGAGAACATTTAGAGGTATAGTGTGAACAGAAATGTAGCTTCAAAACTCACTCGACTTGCCTTAAAATATAATCAATTCTTCTTTAACGTAGGGCCCATCATTCCGCAAAATTTCATTGAAATTCATTCAGAAATATCATATGGACAGACAAAGCTTGAACATGAGTGAATACATAACCTCTTCAAACTTCGTTGGCAGATGTAAGTAAATGGTATCTTGGAGTAAAGTTCAAATGTAAGTGAGAATATTGCGAGGATGAATGAATGTTGATTTATATAGAAGATAAGTTTTCAACCTTTCCGTGGCCTTGTCATCCTATCTTCAGACTTTAGGTGCTCGACCTTTTAAGGGTAAGAATACTGGGGGAGGGGGATGATTATGCACTGTATAAAAAAGAAAATTACAATGCGCTTAACTTCCATTTTCATTGATATTCATCAAACTTAGCTAAGTACGTCGGAGGTCAAAATAAAGATAGGGAGATTGTGCTGCGCCTTCCAAGTGGGGGCGGTGTACATATTGATCTATTGAAAATGCAGGCCTTTACCTGGGCTCGAACGCCATAACTACAGCTCAGTTCATATGCGCCATATGCGTTGGTTTCTCCATTTCATGAAGACCTAATCATAATTTGTTGCATTTACGGCTTTTCACAGTTCTAGCCCTTTTTAAGATGACTGAAGGGTTCCAACTGGTTGGTGGGGAGAAGTGGATTCATGCCGTTCATTCTTCGTGCCGTTAACCGTTAGGCCAACTGCAACTACCACCAGCTTGCACCATTGGGAAATGCACAACTCTCTCAAAAACGAGGCAGGCCCTACACTTGTTAAAAAATCAAATTGGCAACATTGGAGAGAAGTAACTGAAATATTTCGAAGCTGTAGTTTTAGCACGACAGACTGAAGATCATTTCATACGATTATCATAACAGGTTGGTTCACACACCATTAAGTCCGGTCCCACCCTAAAATGCCCCTTTGGGACTGGCAATGTCTAGCTCCATTGTTTTGGCCTGTATGTGCGATGGATACACATAAAGCCAACCAGCAGGACTAGCCTGAAAACTAAAGAAACCTTGGGTGACAGTGTTTGATCTCATTTCGGAGAACTGATGTTCTAAACGTGTTTAACAAACACTACGTACAAAATTCTTAGTCTGGAATTTCGTCCGCACGTCACTGCGTTCGTTATGCCACCATAACACACAAATGAAAAACACTTGGTTTAAAAATAAACTGAACAACAAATAATCTCCATAGTTTTCTCTCGATCTTGATAATGACCAGAGTATGGTTGAAAACTCTCGATGACAAATTTTTGGACAATATTTTTACTCACTGGATCCACAAAATATCTGAATACATACATAGAAAACAAAGCAATAAAATACCGGATTCAATTGTGAAGCCACAAAAACAAATAAAAAAAAAAGATACAATTCAAAGGAAAACTAAACAGCAACAATTAAACTTGAAAAAAAAACCAAAAAAAAAAAACAAACAAGATAGCCAAACAAAAGATTCTCGTGTTCAATTGCTGACACAAAGACAAAGCCACAATAACAACGATGAAGAACGAACAATGAAGCTTTTTGCGGACAAACAGAATTCTTCATCACAAAAGAAACAACCGTTGTGTTCAGATTCAGAAATGAAGTATCTATTATCAATAATATTTTATACAAAGGTCGATTTTGAGTTGTACAACTTTTTTTCCAAGTTTCAATTTACCCACTGCCTAAAATAGTTTCAGTGGGCTCTAGACTGTATGTGTGTGAAAATTTCACGTATGGTTTCCCCTTCAGCAAAAAAAAAAAAAAAAAATTGTTGGGTATTTTTTTCTCCTTGGCCTCCCGTACTTTCAAATTGCGTACGTAATGTTTTGGTAGGAAATAACTGAAAAATTCCCCAAAGGTTTCAATAATACAGCATTGAGAAAGGAATTAACTCTTTAGCGATGACCGCCAGGGCTATCTTGTGTAACATTGCTGTACGACAGACATTAAAGTTTGTGATACGTTATATCATTTAAAGATCACTTTCCTGTCTACTACTTACACTCTCTGACCTTATATCCTAGTAAGCTTTGTGAATACCTAAATATACAAATCATTAGGTTTTTACCCATGAAATGCAGTTTTGCAACATAAAGAATAATACTCGGTGATAAACCTGGCTGAAACAGGGTCAAATCCACTCTGACTTCCATTCTGACTAAAGATGATTAATCCAACTTTTGTATTGGATACTTGATGGATTGAAAATTATAAAGACATATCTTTAGTATAACTGTATTTATTTGCGTATCTTTGATACATTTAGTTGGTATCTAAGAGTTGTCAAGTTTAGCTCAGTCCGTAAGAGAGCCTGCTACCACTCACTTGATTGTAATTTCAAGTTTGATCAATAGATCCGTAATGAAAGGTTCAATAATACGGGAGCCTTAATTCATGTTCTTCTGAATTCCTGACCATTAGGCAAAGAATTTTTATAGAAATAAAATATAATCATAAGATCGTTTGGGAGAGATCATTGCTTCGAATAGGTCGTTTTCTGATTTAGATATGTACCGTTTCTGTAGTTTATATCATATTTCATTTAATCATTAAAAAAACCCAAGATATTTTATATGTAAAAGCCTGATGTACAGATTAAACATAATACGCATAAAAAAACAACAACATGGATGCCGAGTCCTTGACCTAGAGATATCATGTGAATGTTACCACGAGCGAGGAAATGCTTTTTACGACTCGAAAAGTCACGACAAAAGGAAAACATCCATTCATTAATTTCTTGGATTTAATTATTCATTCTTTCGTTTTTATTTCCTCGTTTGACTGGTTTTTGTTTTTATATGTTTCATATTTAACGATAAACTGATCGTTTTTCGTTTATGTTGGAGGCGGGGAAGGGAGGAAAATGGGGGAATTTGGTATTACGACTAATTCACCTTCTGTTGTAGTCAGAGGCCATACCTGACTAAACTCCAAAGATGATAGGCTCCGAGATCGGGCAGATGGTGGCTCTGATGACCCGCAAAATGATGGAGGACCAATAAAGCCTCGTGATACGGCGAGGTACAGCTGGAGCGTCCTTGGTAATGATGCTTCAGTCCCGAAACTATGCCTAACCCCAGGATCATCATTAGAAGAATTCATTGGTGGCACTGCTACTGTTTTTACAATGGTAATTGTATGAACTTACAGAGTATTAGAAAATAATAAAAGTGAGTACGACGGGCGTCTGAGTCTGCAGTATCAAAAGACAACGAAAAGCAAAAAGAATGTGCAGTTGAACCTCAATATAACGAACTGAGGGAAGGAGTGTTCGTCAAAGTCAAAAGTTTGTAATACCCAATGGTTACTCATCGCTTGATGAATAAAAAGTTATTTACAAGTTATATGAAGTAAGTTCGGTAGTTGGCTACATTAATGAACATCGTTCGGTAGATCCAAAAACAGTTCGGTTGTCCCCCCGTTCGATTTCCGAAATAAGAAAGTTCCGTACAATAACGTTTTCGGGGACCCAAATTCGATTCATGCGAAAGATTTTTTTTTGGTCTTTAAAAACATCTTTTACTCAGAGGTTTGTAGTGATTATTTGAAGATTTTCTCGTTGCTGTCTATGTTTGCTACAGTCGTTTTTATTGTATATTCCTGTTGAAGATGTTAATTAAATCGTGTAATTATTATGAATGCAGTCAATGGCTTCATTTTGACTGTCTTCTTTTTTGGACTTAATTCTTGTTTGAAAGTGAACAAAAGTTCCCGTGTCTTTTCTGTTTCAACCGATGAAAAAATTATTTCATCTTATCGCTATTTCTATCAAGTAATGTTTGTAACCAGTAATAAATGAGATTATGCTTCGCTTCTTGTATTTCACCACAACCCATAACACTATGCAACTTTTCAAGAACGATTTTGTTCCTGGGTAATAGGTATTATTTTCTGATTGATTATGTCAAATATTGCCTTCATACTTAGCTTTTGTGACCAGTACATTGATAATTTGGTATCTGTTTATTTTCAATTAGTCAATAAGCAAATTTACACATTTCTGATCTGATAAAGTAGGAAAAAAAGATTACATTTGAGTATTATCATCCTTACCATGAGAACAAAGTTTGAAACGTAAAATGATCATTTTCTACGCCTTTTAAAAGAAAATAACACTCATTATCCAGGAAGAAAAATCGCGTTGCACAGTGTAGTAAGGTACTGATTAAATTCGACTGAGAATCAATCATTTCAACATTCAAAACAATATTTTTATGAAAACAAAAAAAAAAAATTTTTCAAATTGTTGCTCACCGTCTTGGAACTGGTTTTGATTGATAAAGTACTTACCTACAAAAAAGAAGAAAAAAAGCAACAGTTAATTGATACTCAGTGTAAGATATGGAAACTGTACATTCATATTACAAAATAACTAAGAACATCCAACAGAGGTCAGTGTCAAACATAATAAATACACCACAATCCTGATATTAGAGACAGATTCATAACATCAAGGTCCCTTTTTATACTGACACTCACTTTCAGATAAAACAGTGCGCTATTTCTATCAACATGTTTGAAGAGAAGCTATCAAAAGAAACGAGCTTATCACATAGAACCATTTCCAAGATACACACACTTCGTTATAACCTCTATTGCATCTGTTAGATGTATTTTCACTTGGCCGTATTCGTTAGATAATTAGTGTTTCTGACTGAAATAATTTATAACGAAAATCAGATACGTTACAATGAGGAACTTGAAAACACTCAGAGAGGGCATACCTATACCAACGCCATTGTCAAGGGGGGATAATTGTGTATGGATCCTCCCAAAAGTTCAATTACATACCCCCCTCCCGCAGCCTGTTGTCCACCAGTCCATACCATTTCATTGAGAATATAGTGTGGACAGACATGAACTTCTGGCGATATTATATTGCATAGATATATACTTGACACGTTGGGTGTGGGGTAGGGGGTAAGTGTGTAAATTTAAACACTTCTTCAATAACCTATATTCCAACCTTCCACAAAGTTTTATTTTAAGATATTTGAGAACTTTTGGATATGTCTTGTGAAGAGAAAGACGAACGGAAAGATGGAAAGACGGACATGGCCGAATACATACTCCCCACCCCAACTTTGTTGGCCAAGGTAATTAATATGAAACCAGAACTTGTATTGGTCTAATAAAGTCAACAATGATATCCTGGATATTGACACAATGAAAATAGAAGATAGTTCTTTTATCGTTTCATGCTGATCTAAAAGCGTTTTTTTCTTCACCGTGATAGGAGAGAGAGAGAGAGAGAGAGAGAGAGAGAGAGAGGGAGAGAGATGAACAATTAGAGATACAGCGATACAGAGAGACGAATGTAAAGGACAAACGGAGAAAATTGGAGACAGAAAGACAAAAAGAAAGAAATGCGACGAGACAGAGAAACGAAGAAAAAAGAAAAGCAGAGAAAATAGAAATAGCTATTGAATCAGCCTGAATAACATGGTGGCTTACATATAACAAGGACTTATGAATGTCCGGGGGGTCTATCAATGATGTTACATAATTATGATACACAATTGTCACAGTTTATTACAATTTCATCCTTGATATAATAATATTTACAATAAGTTCTGCATTTGGCGTTTTTATTGCATTCGGTCTCCATGGAAAGGACCCAAACCAAATATTCACGAGCAAAAAAATGCCTGAAAATCCTACTAAAATAAATATTGAAACGGGTCGCAGGGGGTGGGGCTTTGCTGGTCGATGGTATTAATGGGGCCTCAAAAAGAACCACCACCAAAGCTACAATTGGGGCTGCAGATGGGGCCTCCTGGTGGCTCCAGATCAGATGGAGTTATCATTGGCCATTGCCGTTGGGACACATTAGGGATAGATCAACTCCGAACAAGGCAGCGTGACATTGAAAGACCTGAAGTACCCAATGACCCCAGGAACATCGTTGAAAGGATTTCAAGGCCATGGCATAGAAGATTAACATATGTGAATTGCTCACAGATTGAACTAACAGATTTGTTACTTTGAAACTGGTAAAATTCCAACAGATTCAGTGTGGAAGAAGTTTGGCTAGATTTTTTCGAAAAGAAAAATTTATGGCAAGTTTGTCCCTTTCAGGACAAATCAAAAGCCCTGCCGTCTTGGTTTGGGAGATATCTTTTTTCAGTTTTAAAACAAAGAATTTAAAAATAAAGTTTTGTTTGATTTATTTTTCAAAAGAAAAAATTGACTGCTTTTTCAAAAGGTCAGATTGCATGTCGGCTTAAACTGAATGATAGGGAGAGGGTGAGATTTTGCAAAATGAGGTCTCGTGAGAAATAGCGAGACATGCTGACTGAAATTATTCAATTACTAGCTAAGCCTTGAGTAAATTTTGACCTTTGACTATACATATATTACGCGTGCGCATATGTTTTTGTTATTTCTCTCTCTCTCCGTATATATATATATATATATATATATATATATATATATATATATATATATATATAGCCATTTGATATAATCACAAATAAAATCATTGTACGTTTATTGTTATCAATCGGTCACAAAATACACAAATTAAATTCAATATCAATTTTCATGTTCGATGACGTAGAATAGTTTATATTAATGAGTCTAATGACTGTAAATTGTTTCAATTATATTTTCTTCTTAATGTTGTCCAGAAAAAGATTCAAAGTAATCTCAATAAACAGCTTCGCACATTTTCAAGTATTCGTATGAAAGGTTATCTTTCTGAGTAAGACTCATAGAAGTCTTGTATCAGTGAAGCATTAGCATCTCTGTTTGGTTGCCCGTAACAATGTTTGTGTGCACATATGATACAGGTTGGCCTGCCTGACAGTCATAAGGGAGAGGGAAAGGCCTTTGGATGAGAGAGGGGACGAAGAAAAAAAAGAAAAAGAAAAATGAGTAGCCCAGGCTGATGGTCGTGGCCTGGTTGGATAAGCCTTTTTTTCCGACTCCATCTTGCCAATTTTTTCCAATGAATATTCAGGATAGCCATTCGTATAAACGGGTTTTACTCAATATTCTGTCCAATTTACTTCATTTTTTATGAACTTATCCACTCTTATTGATAACGTTAACGTTTGTTGCCAACAATGTTTTTTCAACAACAAATACATTTATCTACATTGTAACTATATTGTAAAAACGAATCGTCTAGAGAGGACAGAATTTGTTTCATAAAAGTCATATCATCGGAATCTCAAACCTGAATTTTTGCTTTTTTTCAAACGATTACACGTTAAGCTGCACAAAGTGCATTTACCTGTCCGAAAGTGCATGCATAAAGTATGACCAAGAGTGTGCGTAACACCCATGCCAAGATTTGATCGCACAACCCGTCAGTTACTACACTGAAACAATTTTTCGCTCACCTGACCGGATAATATCATTGAAACCGGTCACAGAAATCTTTTTCTCTGAACTGAAAAATACATCTATAAACGCAGGTCACTTTTTACTAAATATCTAAGTTATCAAATAAAAAAAGAACCGACCAGAGTGGCTTTTCCTTACTTCTTATTTCTTACATTTTTTGGACCCCACCCCTGTGGAATACTAGCGCCTTTCTATTTCTGAGTGTGTGTGTGTGTGTGTGTGGTGATGGGATCTTCCCCACTTCTCAAAAGTTAGCTTTACGACACTGTTTCGCTTTACGAAATAAGCGAAGCGCCAAAATGGCGATCATCATTTAATCTGCAGTCAGTCATTTTTTCAAGATAATGTTCCCACTCTTCCCCCCACTCTGTCTCCAGCACCATAGTCTCTTGTACCTACCCTCTCCTAGGGGGGTTTCGTTTTCATTAAAAATAGCTGGATACTTTCCGGACAGACCTCATCGGTATTGTCAACAACGGTCAGGTGCTTTGATTCAACCAAAGGCGACCGGGAATCGACCACATAACAATTACCACAGAAACTGTTTTGAAAACGTTTTTCCCTACATAACATAAAAGGGTCAACTAAAAAGTATTCATCCATTCATAAATCATTTATTTCTTGGTGGACAAAAAGGCCTTGTCAGACTGGTTCCATTTCCTAGACTTTTGAAATAAGAACAATATCGATAGTAAATTCCTCATTGTAAAGAGTAATAAAACCCTCTAAGGTCAATCAGTACATTGACTTTGACGTAAATAATACACATCCACTTTAACATAAATATCTGTAACTGCAGCTGCATGGACATAAATTGTGCTACTTACCGTCTACCGTAACTTTGTAAAAGTAGGGCAAATGTGTATGATTAGCATAAGTACAGACGTCTAACGAGATTCTTGAGTTTATAAAAGCGAGGATGACTTCATAAATACCAAAGTCGCATATTTTCGTTCGCGTAAATAATAACAACCCAGGAAACCGTGTCAAAAGCAGGAATGATAGACTGATTATGGAAGGATGAAAGGGACACTATTATGTAAAGTTTGACGCCTCCATCTACTTGAATTAGAGATTAAATGAGCATAAATAGAACTCGTAATGTCAATAAAATATCAGTGATTTTCCACCCACCTTTTTTCGAATGATTGTTGTAATCATAATTCAACTGTGGATGCACAGACAAAACAAATTTCGCTTTTGTTATTAGAAGCAGGAAAAAGGAAATTCTTAATTAGTTTTTTTTCTCTTTCAAACACATATTCGCACTTTATTAAAACAGCTCACTGGATTTTAATTACGTACACGTTTTTCTAATCGAGAAAATGCTAAAATGAAGTTTAGAGAGAAAAACAGTGTGTTTGAATAGGGGGGCCATTACTAAATAGAGGGACACTCTAGACAAGCAGTTCCCAACCTGGGATTCGTGAGCAACTTCACGTAATTGAAAGGGGTCCGTGTAAGTCAAAGGTTGCCAATGTAACTCCACACTACGGATCATCGGCAGTATTGACAGCTACATATAATAGAAATATATTGACGATTGTTATAGCTTTTAATTCTCACTGTTATATGAACTACCCGAAATATATTGAGTTTTTTTTTGTTTGTTTTTTTTTTAATTAGACCCCCAAAAGGGGGACAAATTAACGTCCGGGTCGAGGTGACACCGAACAGAGGGCTGGGTGCTCAAAAGCCAGACGATTGGCCACAATGAGTGGAAGACACTTTATTTGAAGTTTACAAAGTTTCAAGAATAAAGCATTGTATACATGAATTCTTATGAGCAGTTCTGTCATATATATACTAGTATCGCTCAAGTATTCCAACAAACACAAGCTGTTGCCTATGACTGCGTTCATTCCATGTATGCATTGGTCTAGTTTAAGGCTATTTAACCAACTGGTCCGGTGATTCTTCGAAATAACAATGTTAGTTAGCCTTTTAATCTCCTTGTTAATTGTTTCTAATAAAAAATTAGCCAAAAAAAAAAAAAAAAAAAACAACAAAAAAACATGGTTTAATTCATCTAAAAATTTAATTCAATTTGATATTTACTTTCTGGAATAGAATATTCCGAACAACAAAACATGCCAAAATTCATAACATATTGCGCTGATTTCAATAACGTTAGCATCCCTGTTTCAACTCTTAAAACCAAGCCACACAAGCAACATTTCTATTTGTTTAAATACTTATGAGCAGTACTATATATATATATATATATATATATATATATATATTGCGCTTAGGCAAGAGTGAGTATATGAACCAGTGTGTAAGTGAATGAGAACGTCTGTATTTATGTGTATATAGGTGTGTACATTGTATTTCTTTGTCATAGCTGGGGTATATGTACTTATGCATATGACCACGCATGTTCACAGGCGTGTGAGAGTATATAAACGTGTACCTACACAAGTGTGTGCGTATACACATATATCTACGCATGCGAGTGATTAGGCGTGTATACATGTGTAAAGTGCATTACGTAATTCGTGACCCGACATTTCCGGGTGATTACAATTTGACAAAAGGTCAAATGTAAATACTGTGGCAATGGCAGAGGAAGACGTAGGGAGCCGTTGGGAGAGAATGAGACTAAGGATTGAGACGTGGGGGGGGGGAGCTTGACATGAAAAAGAATCCGTGTGCACATGTGCCAGTCTCTAGTCGCAAGCCATTATTAGTGATTCTGTGCGTCTGCCATATGGAACACTGTGTCTTGGGCATTGTTCTAAATGAAACAAAGTAAATGTGTGTCGGGATGTCGGGGAATAGAGGCCAAAGTGAGGATGCTGGTATCTTTCACGTAATGCGAGAGAAATGATTAATAACTCAGAGGAAAACTGGTAATTCTATTGTCATTACCGAATATAAGATTTCATAAATATTTTTCTGACTGTTGCAGTTATTCTGCTGAAGTCCTTATCCACGATATATGAAATAAATACTTGTGAAAGGAGATGAACACTGTTGGTCCAAAGAGGGATTTTAATGAAAACATAATAATATATCCTTATAAAAGCCATAAATGCGAATTAGTATTTTTGATTTAAACAACCTTAGCCATCAAAAATGGTGTGTGTGTGTGGGGGGGGGGGTTCTATCCTTCTTCATACTTTATATGTGAGTGTTTGTTTGTGTGTCCCGGCGTTCCTGGCCATATCGTTTTGTCTACAGACGTGAAAATTGGTCTCGGCACTCCACTAAAACTCTTCCTGAAAATTATTTTTTGATTTCTGGAAATTTTTAAAAAACGTTTATGGGGCTTTATTTTAACAACTTTACTTATATTATTGATTCTCCTAAATCTAGATTTTTTAAGAACCCTATCCTAGAAGCTTCTAGTGGAAAACGTCAGTGATGTCATAAAAGGATTTATCATGGCCATATTTATTCTCAATAGATTTTTTTTTACATGAATTAAAATTTTGACTCTACGGTTGTTCAAATAATGTGATGGCGAGTCATGATATGAAATTGTATGGTTGTATCTCTCTTTTGTCTGATACCTGTTATTACCTAAACTTGTAATGGATTGGTCCATGCGAAATAGAATAACATAGCTGATAAAACAATTTGTAAAGTGTTATAAACAAGCCATCGTCCGTTGTCACATAATGAAAATTACATCATAGAAACTCTTAAGATTATGTACGATGACACATTAAAACTGTTTGAGTCAAGACGAGACTTGAAATTAGAATACTTGAATTGTCGAAAAAAAATTTCCCAAAGAAATTGCTCGAGGCTCCTCAATGACGATACACACATAAATCACGATGTCATTTTTGACGGATATATGCGATATATAAAGTATACCAACTTTTTCAGTTAACGCCCAAGTTTTACTCGGACGTTCTATAACCTTTGGTTTTTTCAATATGGGTGAAAGATGCCTCTGAAGAAGTCTGTATACAGATGAAATGTATTAAATCCTTGGTTTGATGAAGTTGAGATACACTACTCGTTCTTTTACTGAGCATTTTTATTTACACTGTTTTATCTCCGTCTCAACTCATGACAACCTTCTCTTTCGGCTTATGCGGTCAGAGGCATATAGAAAAATGAATTCTAATAATCATAGCTTGCACATAAAATTTGTTGGGAGGTTATAAATTTGAATAATCAAATGAATAAAAGGGGGTGTTATCCCCAAAGGAGATTTTTCCACAGCAAATTTGGGTGATAGTTCCCAAGCACTTCTGAATTTTCCAATTTTGGAGGACCCTCAGCTGAGCAGGCTGGATCCGCTATATATATATATATATGTGTGGTCAGCGTGAAAGATCATTGTATTGACTGGAACCAGGGAAAGGGGAAAACATTAGGCTCTGTTCCATTTATCTGACTGAAAGTTTGGCAGGATGGAAAATCGAACGTGGAACCTCAAGTAACAGATTGTCTAAGTATATCAGGTGTTACTACCTGCTAGAAAGTAGTCTGGTTTCGTTTTGACCATGTATATAAGGATAATTTGATAACTTAGAAGGGAGATACAAATTGATGGAAGCAAGATGGTATACAGCGTGGGGAAATTAACTCCAAGGTTAGTGGAAAAAATTCTTCGGTTGAATATGTTGGTAGAGAATCAATCTGAAGAAGTTTTTTAATGTAAAAAAAAAAAAATTGAAAAAGAAAAAGGAAAAAAAAGTAACTGAAGTGACAGTGGATGAATAGTGAAAATAGTGTTTAAAGAAGTAAAACTTTTTATGCAGACCAATTTTCTCTAGTTGTTTATTCTATTCACGTTTTCCAAAATTGAGTGATACATTAACAGTGTAACGACAGGAGATCATTTCAAATAAGTTTCTATATAAAACAACCCAATTTATTATTCATTCTGTCGGACTAAATATGTCCATCTTAAATGCATACACACACACACACACATATATATCTCATTTGTGTGTATAAATAAAAACAAATTTGGAACATCTTAGGAAAAAAGCCGTGTGATTGCCAAACTACAGAGACCAATCAAGCGCATGTGTTATACAAGAGGTTACAATATTATACCTATTTCCCACCATAACAAGTACTTGTGTTATACGCGAAGAATAACAGTAAATCACAAGTTGAAGTTAGTTTTTACTTAACACTGCCTTCTCATCTTCGAATGCCCCCTGTCTCCCTCTCACCTTCCAGTGGCCCCTTGAGTCAACCAGCACTCTCAGGGGTGCGGTAGCGCACACTTTGAGAATCAGTACCCTGTACAGTAATAAAGGTCTGCCATGTATGTTCGTCAACCATAGCAAGGCGTCATTTCTGGATAAAGTCATTGGTGAATAGAAAAATGTGATTAGTGCGGAGATTTAGCCTTTGTCTGACCCAAATAACAAACATGATTTGTAAATATAATGAACAGTGTGATTTTTCCTGTTTGGCTCCGTGTCTCAAACAAGTTTGCAGTTAGAAATATTTTCTACTCTCCATGTCAAACAATGGACTCTTTTGTTGAAACGAGTTTAGAAGTTTCTTTTATAAAAAAGAAAAAAAAAACTTTGCAGAATTTCAAATATATCCGTGCATTTTATTCATGGGCATAAACTAGTAATTTTAAAATGTATCCTCGTGAGTTCAAGTGTGAGTGAGAGAAATTAATCCATGTGTCCTGGGGTCTCCACACGGCTACTCCGTCAATGCATACACGCACATACACACCCACATATATATATATATATATATATATATATATATATATATATATATATATATATATACTAAATAAATAAAGGTAGCTGCCTCAACTTAGCGTTGCTGTTAACGTTGTGCAAAACAACCACCGATAATTCGGAAGGCCCGAACGATTGCTTCATCTCCAAATTGTATCTATCTCTCAATAATATAACTGTCTGAGTTGAGAAACAAATAGAGCAGGTATAGACAGTGAATGAAGAAGAATGAGAATTTGGAAATGAAGCCGTTATTCAGGTCTTTGCATTACCGGTGACTGTTTAATATATAAACTGAAATAAGGAATTATCATTATTATGTATTGATTTATTCGAACTGGTGTTCTCCTTTTGGTTGTTATTGTCACAATATTTCGGCGGCTGAACACTCCTACCTTTTTTAGGCGCTGTCGTATTCAGTAACCTTCTGGGAATTTCGATCAAAACTCTTCAGTTAATTTACAGGGGTAAATAGTTCCCTTTCAGTTATCCATGCAAACAGATATCTCTTATTTCTTGTTAATTCGGACTTATGATGCCGCTCGTGCTGATTACATTGTATTTCACTACCTCACCCAGAGATTGAACCTACGATCACAAGATAACTAGAAACACTTAACCAACGATAACATCCACTGGGCTATTGTTCAGTAATGAGAACAAATCGAATAAGGGAATTCAGTTCAAAATTCCCAGAAGGTTACCGACTATGACAGACACCTGACAAGGGTACAACGGCCAAAACGTTGTTACTATGAATAACAATCAAAACAAAGACATCACTTCAAATGCATCAGTGCATATTATATGTTTGATAAAATTCCACAGACTGGAAACAAAAGACGATTGATTTAACCTCACTCGTTTCCGTAGAAGTAGACGTAGGTCAGTGGTTAGTGTATAGGTTCTGCCGAATTGACGAAAGATTTAACTTTTTTGTTTTTACAAAAAATAAGTAGATAAATACGTAGTTCTAATTTGATCAGAAGTTTATGCAATCAAACTTTTTTTAAAACAGAAAATAAGTAAATTTCGTCTTTTAGGCGTAGCGTAAATAAAGCCATAGGGCACGCCCTCTGGCAATATAGCTATCGCCCACTCAACCCACACCTTTAAAGCTCCACAAAAAATCCTTTTGGCTCGGTTTTGCTTGGATGCCCTTGACAATTAGAGCATTAAAGTTCAGTGGTCCCTCAGCTCAGGTTTTGAATTAAGAGTTTTTTTCTTTTAGACTGGTTGCCTTTCAATACTACATAGCCCACCCAGACTCTCCTGCCTTTTTTTTCTACCTCAACCCGAAGCTGGGAGGGGGGAAGGAGAAGAGATTGATTCATGCCTTCCCCATGGACAGCAAGTAAAGAAATAGACTACGCTGATCAAAGTAAAGAATAGATTCCAGGTGAGTATCGAACTTACGACCCTCCATGCCGGAGGGTGGCTCGTTAAACGTGCGAACGCTCTGACAGGTACCCAACCTGGGTTAGTTGCGATAAAAAGCAACAGTAATCAAGATAAAAGGTCAATAGTAGCAGCAAAAGAGAAAGAAGATAAAACAAAATCTCATGAAATAATCATAATACAAGACCGGTCGTGGAGAGGATTCCTGCAACTTTTGTATATTTTGTATATATAATGAACAAAAAAATTATAAAAAAATAGAATATACATATTTTATAACAATGAAATTCATTAGAATGAAATAAGTTTTTTTTCGTCAATGTCTAAGATTTGTCAATTCAGCTCAGTCACGAACACAGTCTCCCGGCAACCAGTTGGTCGTGAATTCAAATCATGGCAGGAGATAAGAATTTTGCGAACTGGTTTACACTCCTAAATTTGGTGAGGATTGTTCTTGTTTCGGAATAAAAAATACAATGATCTGACTTCGAGAATTTGACAAAGATAAGATTAGATGTAAACATGTTTTAAGCTTTGTATGTCGGTATAACAATGAAACGGGTTTAATTTCTGCCGTGGTAAGTCCAACTATATCATATCTATTATTAGAACAGAGTAAACAAACCTTTCATTCAGTCTTATTTTTTTACCAGTTATTACTTATAATGACATATAAGGATATCGAAATAAAAAAAAGAAGACAGAACGTGTCTGGATAGTCAATCAATAGAAACTGTAACACAACCAATGTCTTTTGGCTGCATGTTGTGTTGGGGTGATCAACCAAAGATTGGGAAAAGTCGGGTATCAACGAAGTCACTTCTCTCGCCCTTTGTTGGGCAGAAATCACTAAAAAGGTCTAATTAAAAAACAAACAAAAAACAAGCGTGGATGCTACTAGACACGAATGGAAGTACCAATTTAGCATAAACTCAAATTGCAAATCGAATATCAAACTAAAAATCTTGGGGGGGGGGTGATGTTCAAGCAACAAAGTTTTTTTTTCTAGACATAAGGAGTAATGGTTGAAATTTTCAGCACTATTGCTCCATTAGTGTGAACTCCGTGCGCAATAGATAGCCTAACGGACAGACCAACTTAAAAACTGAAGAAACCCATGTTTGATAGTTTGTAATAAACAATCTGGCCTACTTCACGATTAAATGATCTATGTGTTCCCACCAATGCCAGAGGTCAGCATTCGAAGCTGGTATATAGGCCAGAAAGCCGATTTGAAGATAGGCCTTCCTAATTTAGAAAGTTGGAGTAACATTATCTCGGGCTTTTTCGTTAGTCATCACGAAAATACATAATTGGCGATGAATTTATGTATTCATATAAGAGAGCGATATGTTCTTCAATTTTGTCTATAGAATAAAGCATACTACGTAAAGCATTCAAGGGGGGGATGTTTTGTAGTCAAAACGTGGGGGGAAGGTTGATCATGGGCGTCCGCTGCCACATTTCCATGGGGGGCATTTATTTCCAAGGTTGGGGTAAGAGGGTATATTCGTATTATATATCTTACTGGTAACCCTGCTTCTACTGCCATTTGTAGTGCAAGGAAGTACGACTCCCTGTCTGATCCAGGTGTCAGATGATGCACTATACCGTTGATGGAGGTGCATGACCTGACCCTGGGGTGACACGATGAAGTGATCACCAGCGAATAATGATGCAGTCTTTTCGTGTTGGGGTTACCTAAAACAACCGTACTGTGCCATTATCGTTTATTGACCATAAGGCTCAATCTCTCAACCCTCCCAGACCTCGGTGAGACAGCCTGATCCAAGGTGGGAGTGCCCCACTTGACCTCCCGCCCCAGCCACACATGCCTATAGGGATAATGTTTAAATGGTCGCTCTTGAGGAGGGGAAGATTTTGAAGAGATTCTTACAATGTTACACTTCTTGGTTCGGAATCAGAGATTTTATTCGTACAGGAACAAGAAAAGCCTCCCACATATCACTAACCACAGCTGATAAAGTTGGAAGAGGCATATGTGTTCACACAGGTCTGTCCATTCGTCTGTCTGTCTGTCTGCACAATATCCTGCAATGTTCTCCATGAATTTCCGTGACATTTTGTTTGAGGTCAGGCCATGGGCGGATCCAGGAATTTTTTTTACAATTATCTCCCCTGCATCCTAGATATATACGAACTAGTTTTAGTCCAGGTTTTGATAAGTATACGGAGTTGTCAAGGGTATTCACCCTCTGAGTGCTTTTTTAGTTTTTCAATGCTTTGCTTAGCGTTCATGTATTATTTATTCTCCTCAGAGAGACAGTTTAACAACGAACCTTGACATTTGAGATTTCCTTTACCTACCTCACGACTAAATATGTACAAGCACTCACTGATAGAGCTCAGTGATTAGATCTGAAAACCTCAAGTGATTGGAGCATCTTGACTGATAAGAGCAGTGAAAAATTCGTTTCTCTGAAATGTTATGTTTGTCTTGGAACAAAATTATCATTATAGATCACAAGGTTCCGAATGCTGATTTCCTAGATCAGCAAGCTCTCATCACTTACAGGACTGGCGTTACCCAATCTTCCTTGACCCCATACATACCATCCGGTCTCCTATCGTACTAAGCTGAGCTAGGTAAATACCTACATCATTAGGTATTTCTTAGTTGAGTTTGGTAAATATTGAAAGATCATGATACCTGACCTAAGTGATTTATATGAACCTAGGAAATCCATGTGAAAAAAATTCGTGGATATACAATATCACCAACGAATGAGTAGACACCCCACCACTTTTTTTCAAATGGAAAGATTATCCACTGTTATTTACGACCAAACAACATTGAAACACTGTTGCCACAGATATGTACACACCTACGGAAAAATATCAAAATATATTTTCTGGAAGGGAGTACATATTTTTGGCAATAGCGTTTCAATGCTGTTTGGTCGTAAATGATAGTGTAGTATTAGTCTAATTATGAAATCCGGCTGAGTTTGGTTCAGAATAAAATTAACTTTCTATTAAACATTAGCAGGGTGTACTCAGTTATGGTTTATATTGTATTCAAAGTTCATTGTTACGGATAGATGCGAATTAATAGAAAAATAACCTTGTTCATTTTTGTAATAAATCTGGAGTTAATCTATTTCGGGATGGGCTCATTTTACATCAGAGAGTTCTTCTGGTGGGGCGAGTACGTTTCAGGATCTCGTTTGCTTCCAACTTTACCACAACTAATATAGAGTGAGTTGGTAAGCATAGGGTAATTAGGAGTGAGAGGAATATAGGGTTAGAGCCCGAACCACACCGAGATCTAACCCTCATTATCCCCCTAAACCTGATTACTCTCTATCTTTGTACCTTAACTTATACTATACTTCCATCCCGGTCTATAAATATGTACTATAACACACCTCAATGTACATTTACTCTCATTCTCCACAATAGCCCTACCTATACAATCTGGAACCCGCCCATTTATGATTAACGTTACAAACTCATCTTACCCTATCCCTACCTAGCTCTTCTTTTATGGATATCAATGATTGGGAACAGCATACATAGTTACCTATACCCCTACCAATCAATCACAATGTATGGTCCATTTCACCTGTACTATTCAAAGCTATTTGACTTTTTAGATTATCTACACTGACCATTACGGTTACAGAACATGCATTTCCCAACTGATACTTGATGATACAAAACAAGATACAAAAACTAACTTATGTCCCACCGCCTTGATTATCACTAAGGATAGCCTCAACCCCATGGCCCACCACCAGAATACTCCTAAATAATTCCCAATACTTCACCTCTATTATTATCAAACATCACTGTACACACTGACATACCGTTTTTAGAAATGAAGCTCTATCCCATTCTATCCATCTTATAAGGTTATGCATGCATGTATGCACCTATGGGCAATTTAACTTAGAAACATATACATGCAAGGACTCTATATTACCTTACTAAGTACTCAAGTAGCTAAGGACTTGACCATGACCTAGATTCCCAATAACCATGACTGCCAGTTCTTAAGAATACCCACTGCTTGACCAAAACAAACCATAAAATACCAACAGCTGCTGCTACTACTTCTAACAAACCACTATAAAGTCCTTTCCATACCGAAAACAGCCCGTACTCACCACAATGGCTCGCCAAAGATTTTTTTAAATTTCCATTTTTGCTTCCAACGCAAAGCATTTGGTGTTAAATTTGTTAACAACGGAAACAAACTTTTAACCACTAAATAGTACACACATGCTACTGGAGAAACATATATAGCATACAAGTTAATCAATTGATTAATTAATCAATTAATAGAGTCTCCAAATACTCCGGTGTTTGTCTCATTTCCAATGGTTTATATATATATATATATATATATATATATGAGAGATAGATAAATTGATAGATTTAAAAACTTCGGGGAAGCTAAATGAAATAAGAATAAAAACGGCAAAATCGCATTATTCATAAGCAAAACTGATAAGATAAAAGTTACATAACTACCTCTGTGTGCGTTTGTTTGTTGACACAGGGTTATCTAAGTGGTGATATATCTAATAAAGTAGGAACAGCTTTCAGATCATTATAGTGTATTCAGGACAGGTATTGTTGCCTAGTGACGGGGGCTAGTAACCCCCCCCTTCGTGGTGAATGTGTTAGATTTCGGGCAAATCAGGCATTTTGCTCTCTTAATGAAAAACTTCCCATAGGCCCATGATTGTTGGTTATCGAATTTGGAATAAAACATCATATTTTGAAAGTTCAGGTGGAAATAGAGTTTAGATTTATAGATTAATAGAAGCGCCCGATTAGGTCATAATCAAGATACGATACAGTTTTTGGCCTCATAGGTCCGCCATAGTGTGTGTTGTCTAGTTTTGTAGGATCTAATGGCGTATTTTTTAAAGGAGGTGCTTCTGGGTTTGAGGTAGCTTTAGGGCGTAGACAAGTCTAACTTCGAAACTAGAATACCTTATATAATAAAAAAAACACAAACAAACAGGCGCAGATATTGACTCAGTTGAAACCGTGTCGGGCTGATCGATAAAAAAAATTTGGAAAAAGGGGTGACAAATTGATATGTTACTTTCTTGCTTTTTTTTGGGAAGTGATCATTGAATAAAGTCCGAATTTTCAAAAAAGTAAACAAGCATAAATGTCACCATACACAAAATAAGAGACCAAATTAGCATAAATTTACATTGAAAATTGAACCCCCACAAAAAACGTATTTAGAGGAGAATTTTGAAAAAAAAAAAAAAAAAAAGTAGACATAAGGAGTAAATGATACTTCAGCCCTCTCGTTCCACTGGTGCGTTATATGCATAGCCAGGTCAGTTTAAGAACTGAAGAAACCTATGTTGACAGTTTGCTTAATGGCCTCCAATGAAAGGGATTGCTCCTGATCAATAGCAAAAGAAAAAAAACCCTGACGAAATCAGGGCGAAGTTGACAAACCACATTTATGTGTGAACTAGATAATTTCCGTGAGAAAATGCGTGGACATATTTGAATTTTTATGAGACGTTTTTTTTAGAGAAGAGACTACCGAATTCGGCCTTGTTCATTCTTCCAAATAGTGGGTTTGAGGTATTTTCATTGGCACATTTGTTACCTTTAAGTCGAATAGTTCAGTGCTACGGATAGAGAAACAGAAAAACACCCCAAAACAATGGTCATTAGATAAATAGATATCATTAATATAAAAATATACATAATAAACACGTATGACCACGTTGGATTAGGACAAAGACAGAAGTCGATCGATATATATATATATATATATATATATATATATATATATATATATAGATGGATAGATAAAATTCTCACATCAAATTTGTTCTGTACTTTTAATATACTTCTCAATTGAGTGAAATGATTTTATGCTGTTATTTTTTTTTCTTTCAGTATTTCGTTCTAGAATACAATATGAAATAATTCCATCCAATTGAGAAGTACGTCAAAATTACGAAACATATTTGTTGCAGGAAAACATCTATCCTTATCTAATTATATATCTCTTTTTTTATTGATATCAAGCTCTATATTTTCAAAGGCAATATATATATATATATCTCAAACCAACAGATCAGCAGTTTGAAGGGGACTTACATGTCGTCTTGCTGACTTACTGTCGCGTCGAGCTGACTTACTGTCCCGCCTAGATGACTTACTGTCCCGTCTAGCTCCAAATAGTGACGGTGATGTCGGTGATGATGGTGAAGTTGGTGAAAATGGTGAGGCAGCGTGTGCACCTGGGTCCGAACGTAATCGGCTCAGCACAATTTGCCGATTCGTCCTCGGCATCCTCGTATTCATTTTTTTTTTTCCTTTTTTATAAAAAAAAATTTTTCTTTTGAAAAAGATTAAAAATCCAAACCCAGCATTGATTCGTCTCCAAGCGTCAAGCAAAACTTGAAGCGAATATAGTTCGATTAAAGTATAAAATCCTTCTTTGTAGACTGTCCCCAATGACAGGGACTAAATCACTGTACCATACTGACGTGTCGCAGTGTTTTAGTGGGCCGTCCGACCAAGACTGCTATCGTCGTGATAAATGAACCGGCGTCCTCAGAGCTTGGTGTATATTGTCAGCCGGTTTTGTGTAACAAACCAGGTCACAACGATAATTATGTAGCAATTCTAAAGCAGGCTCGTGCATGAACATATACATATATATATATATATATATATATATATATATATATATGTATATATATATGTAACCTAAATCATAATAGCTACTAGAAATTGAAGCATGGTGATTCACAAAACCAGCAAATCATATTCAGAAAACCTAGTCTGTCCAGTAGTCACAGTAAATGACTGGAAACGACATACTTTTCAATCTTCAAAACAACATAAAAAAAGTCATTGGACTCCCTCTAAAATTTAATCAAATCTTCCCTAGTCCACAGTCCACCCTTCCATTAATTCTCATGGAAAACGTTTGGAGATGTAATGTGGACACGGAGAAAAATACAGAAGCATACATACATTGGCAAAAGAAAAAAAAAGGGGGAGCGGCTGTAATGAATCAGATTAATTGATTGTTATCGCTGGAAAAAATCTCCCAGATAGATATTTTTGACAACTTATTGCAATATAATCTTGGTCTATTATGAAGAATTTATAGCTCAATAGGGAGAAAGAAAAGATCACAATAACTATTAAATTATATTTTGTATTATTCCGGGTGATCACAAGTATAAGAACGGTATTCATTTATTGATAGGCATTAGTTATTAAACATTTTTAACACTATCATAAATTATCTTTCTGTGTTTATTTGAACCAATATCCCGGCAACATGGCCGTTGCTCTGTGGAAGCTAACAACGCCCTCTAAGAAAAAGAATGGAGAAAGAAAATCATTGATCTTCACGAGAGTGGAATGTCTATTTCAGCGATTAGAAATAACCCTTGGGCGTTCTAGAAAAGTTGTGCAAAGAATAATCACCCAAAATGAGTATAGCATGCTACAATAGAAAAAAAAAAGAAGACTGAGCGACCTCTCTAAAGAACACAGATTGAAGTTTTCATGACGGTTAGAACATCCATGGCAGACAGATTCAAGACTACTGTTGAGATTTCATGAGTTAGGAAAGAATAGTCGTAACACTCGGTTTCACGTCAACTGATTAAAGCTGGATTGAAATCTCAGACCCCAGCTGCCAAACCTCTCATCAGTTGTAAAGACAAGAAAGCTCGTCTTCAGTAAGCTACAGAACATATCCTTTGGCCTCCTGTACAGTGGGCCCAGGTTCACTTTAGTTATGAATCTATGGGTCCAACTTACTGGGATCTGATGGTGAAAAGACTTAGGGCATAAGGTAGATGAGAGGCTCTACCCTCAATGTGTTATGGCAAGTTTAAAGCTTGGGGCGACATTGTAATGGTTCGGGTTGTCAGTTCTGCAGGTGAAGTTGGCTCTTTAATTTGTCTGCTGGGTAAATTGAATGCTTTCTTCTGACAGCATGACGTTCCATACTTCATACAGGAAAATGTATCTTGTTACTCAACCAAGAACGTTAAAGACTTCGTGGACCAGGAAGGAGTTTCAATGATGGCCAAAAAAGTCAAAGAATAGAATTCATTTTTTTCATTTTCTAATAGGCATCGGTTATTGAACATTTTTAACATAAATCATTTTTTCCGTATTTGAACCAATATCTCTAGCAACATGGCTGCTGCTCTGAGTAAACAAACAACACCCCCCAAAGAAAAAAAAAACCTCAAACTTCACGAGAGTGGAATGTTTATTTCAGCGATTGGAAATAGACGTTGGGCGTTTTAGAAGTGTTGAGCACAGAATAATCACCCGAAATGAGTAGAGCACGCTAGAATAGAAAAGGAAGACTGAGCGACTTCGCTAAACAACATAGAAGGGGGTTTCCATGATAGTAAGAACATCCATGGCAAATCTTGAACGATCTTCAGGAGAAATTTGAAACTGAATGGAACAAGATCACTTTTTTGAAAAGAGAAAAAAAAAAAAAAAAAAAAGAAAAAAAAGAAAAAAAAGAAAGAAAAAAAAAAGAGAGAAAAAAAGGTTAATGTAGAAACAGGCGCTCACAAATAATAGTGAACAAGGGTCACCACACAAAATAATGATTTTGTCATGATTTTTTTCTCAAGTTTTAAAGTCTATTCTATTACTTTTGATCACCAGGATTGTTGAACAAATATAAGTTTTTTGTATTTAGGGATATTTTATTTTCCCCCGATTAAGCCTTACATTTTACAAAATAGAGCCATATAGATTAACATAGAAAATTAACAGTCTTGTTTATTCCAATCAGTAATAATAATGGAATTACTAATACTATTGTAGCTGTTCCTTATATTCTGCTTACAACTATATATATATATATATATATATATATGAAAATGTACGTATTTCTGTATCTACCCCAAACTTGGATCAATTTCTTCTTAGGCCATGGCCTACCCTTTCGCCCAAATGCCATCAAAATTCATTGAGAACTTTCGGAGATATTAGATGGGCAAACAGACACACATGATTGAATGCATATACATCCTCCAACGTTGGCTGGAGTAAATGAGGACGCACAAACGCACTTATCTTAGTTTGTCAGCTTTGTAATACTTTTAGAATTTGTTACATCGACGTTGTATAAATTTCAACATGCCAACAACGATATTTCAGTAACAAAGAATCGATTCGACGTTCCATTTTTCAGAGAAGCGAAAACTTCCAGTTTGACAACATTATTCAGTCATGCGTTAAGAGGAGATTTTTTTTTTCCTTTTTCAAATACAAAAAGATATTTTGGTCATTCGGCAAATGTAATTCTTCGTTTGGAAAGATTTTCATTCTATGCAATCCAAAGAGGCATCGAGACCGGCAGGAGTAAGACTTGCCTAAAGGTGATCGAGAATCGTACATGAGAAATATTTATTCTCATTGAGAGAAGAGGGGGGGGCTTGGAGTAAGAAACAAGGAGAGTATCGAATACCAAAGAGTTGAAAAGGAGGAATAGAAGAAAGGGAGAGAAAGAGATGGAGAGAAGAAAGAGAGAGAGAGAGAGAGAGAGAGAGAGAGAGCGAGCGAGAGAGGAGAGGAGAGAGAGAGAAACAAAGTTATTGATAAAGAAATAGCGATAGGTATAAAGAGACAGGGGAAGAAAGAGCCCCAAAAGAGAAAGAGAGACACAGACTGCGAGAGAGAGACACACAAAAAAGGATAGAGTTATTTTTTGAGGTTTGAAGCGATTGATGGTAAAAGCGCAGCACACATCCATGATACAAGTACCATACAGCGCTGGTATTATATATATATATATATATATATATATATAATATATATAAGGTGAAAGGACAAATTATTGAGGGGTGAAGCGGCCACTATTGTTGTACGGAAAACAATTTTCATTAAATATAGGAATATCTGATTTTTCATGAATAAAGCTGATGTTCTCATTAAAAAATGTGTTTCATCACCCAATTCTGTTGCTTTATATACATTTATACATATGTATTATTTGCTGTTGAAAATCAACAAAAAAATAAATTGTGTTCATAGAATACATACACTGGCAATCCTTGCAAGAATGCATCAGGTGACGCCTTCTTTAAATTGATCATTTTGAATGGCTGCAAGTGGCTACAATTTTACCAGTATTTAAAAAACGTCCTTCTCGATCGAAAAATGCCGTCTACTTTAGAGACATACGGCATATGGTTGGCGTTAGGGTTAGTAGGTAGATTTGGGGTTAGGGTTAGCCGTTAGGTTTAGAGTTTGTATTTATAATTTCCCAATTATTTATCTGTGTTATTTCGTTACTTGGGAATTGAGTATACTGAATATCCATCAAGAAAAAAAAACTAGCCGATTCAAATAGACGGTATCTGATGCGTTAGCGCAAGAGTAGCCAATACATTTATACTGCGATAAATGCATTTGTATGATACACCTACACAATAATAATCACGTTATTTTTGACAGGCACTATGCTATTCAAAGTATAATTGTAGATCATGCTATTAAAAATATCTCCAGTGTTCGACGGTGACTTGAGAAAATGTTTTTCATTCGTGGACATTAGAGTAAAATCCTTACCCAACCCAGTTTGAAGATTTCGTTGGGGCGTTCCCTATTTGGCCATCCAATTATTTTTAATTTGAAGGTGCGGGTTGATGAAACAGCTAAAAACTACCAGGAAGAACAGAATTGGTGAAATGAATTCTATTTTCTGTTGAGGCTTGCTTATGTTCACAAGGTACTTATGTCATTGGCTGAGGCATGAATCTGCTCCTTCCAACATTCTGTTCTATCTTGACAAAAAAAAAATTCTCATTTCTGGTATGCTAGGATAGTTGACGGGGAAGAGCGTGGCTGAATGGGCACTCTGGTAAACCGTTCTCCCATAACTACCTTATCTACAAGGCATCAAGCAAGTGTAAAAAGCTGTTTCACTCGTTATCGACCATGACAGGAACTAAGATAGCTAGGTTTGTCAATATTTTGAGGTTTGAAAACCATTCGGAGATTGAAAAATACTTAATGATAACAATAACGATAATAATAATAATGACAATAATAATAACAATAATGATAAAAAACTAAACAAACGAACAAACATCGTTTTGGGGGTTTTCCTCTGGAGAGGGCAGCTTTGGAGAATAAGGCTCTAAAAAACCCTCAGTTGAATTCATTAAAATACTATTTCAAATGGTCAAGTTTTCTGCTTTCATTTGAAAATTCCATTTTTGAAAAATACATTCACAGATAAAGGTTGGGAAAATGAAAAGAAGCTGATCAGATGAAATTTCAAAATGTAAAAAAAAAATGCCATTTACGATCTTCAAGACATTTTAGACAAGCATAGTGTAACAAAATCTTCTGAACTGAACACAGAAAAGGTGATAATCACTGATAAGTACACCAGTTCAAATAAATCAGTGTATAACAATGTAACAAAAAATTAAAACAAAATTTGATTTCAAAGCAAACGGGAATTTGTGCGTGTTGGGTCCCTCCACAGCTCTGAAAATTTAAAAAAATAATTTGCATTAATTTGAATAACATTTTTGAAGTTTTAATTTTGTTTTTAATCGTAAGAAAACAGCATGAAATTTGTTGTAAAATACTTTTGCGTAATTAAATCGAGTTTTAGACTTTTTATTTCGTCTTCCGAAATCAATTAACTGATTTTTGGTAAACTTTAAAAATGAGTTTGTATATTTGCCCAGAAATTTTCCAATGCGAATTATTACGTCACACTTTTTTGCACAGTATAAATTTTCCAAACACGGACAATCCCAGCTCTATATTGTAGACAAAAATGATTTTTATACCAGAATTTTTCACAATCTTTTCTCCTTACTAATTACACGAATATTTCTTCAATAGAATTAACATGTTGCAAGAAATAAAAAAAAAAACAACAAAAAAAATTAGGTGGATAATTATCCTAGGATGGCAAGCCTTCGACGGATCGAGCCCAACCTTCAATAACAAGGCGATCCCAACAATCCTAAAAAGATGAGAACACAATGAATGCATCGTCCCGATAGTCACTTATGGAGCTGAAACATGGAACCTAACCAGGAGACAGACTCGCAAACTGAGAACAATACAATGTGCACTAGAGAGAGAATCATGCTCAACCTCACATGGAGAGATCACAAGAAAGCATAATATACCAGGAAGAAAATAGGGGGTCCAAGGCATCATGGAATCTATTAGAAAACTCAAATGGCAATGGGCTGGTCATGTTGAGAGAAAGACAGATAACCAATGGACATCACGACTCACAACATAAATCCCCAGAGACCACATGCAAACCTGAAGCCGACAAAATACAACATGGAGAGATTAACTAGATAAATTCAGAAAATACTAGCTCTGCGACGCCCATGATAGAGACGTTAAAAGAATGATGATGATAACGATGATGATGATCTAGGCGTTTTTATCAAGCCATACCGCCTTGTTTTCGAAAGGACGTGGACGTACCAAGAGGCAGATCAAAACCCAAACAATCATCAGACGCTCCCAGAACCGGAAACAGACGTATTTCGTGAGCAAATAACCAGCAGGTCTCCACGACCAGATATAACAACTTCTCAGTCAAGAGGTCTCCAAAAACCTCTCGAATAAAGTGTCAAATACATCACTAAATGTGAGTCTTCTGGACTCAGACATATAATTCTGGTGTTCGTCATTCGAGTGAGTAATAAGCTCTTGTAGATATATCCTGAGAAGTGAAAAGAAAAAAAGAATTCAACTCAAGAGATCTTCCTCAAGTGCAGGTTGAGCACGTCGTCATGAATTAAATCTCAGTAAAGGAAGTCATCTTAAAAGCTCAGGTCATGTCACTTTTTTCGGTACTTCTTCGTTATCCGTCGACCAATCATATTGAGATAACCGTTTTCAAAGCAGCTTGATATTAAGTACACACGGGATGTTATAAAATGATTTTCAGTCCTGTAACACAGAATTCTGACCAAATATGTCACCCAAATTCTTATGCTAAAATTTTGTTAATGTCACTAATTTTGCGCATTGTTTTAACTGAAATTTCGAACCAACCAACTAATAAAGAACTAAATGAGACTCGCCATCACAGTCATTAATAGAACAACCGTTGCGTCAAAACTTTGAAGCATGTAAAAAAAAAAAAAAAAGAAATGAATAAATAAATAAAATCCATTAAATAATGAATACGGTCCGAATGAATTCTATCAATGACATCTCGCGTTATTCACTGGAAAACATAAGATAGAATAGAAACATCTAGATTCTGGGGAAATAAGGCCCTAAAAGATTGAAAAAGAAACAAAAAAAAAAAGCTTTCTTCCAAAAGAAAAAATGATAATAAAAACAATAAATAAATAAAATAAATAAAAACATTTTTTAGAACAGGCCTTTTGGAGTTCTGATACCAATTTTCAAGTCCGTAGACAAAACGGTATTGCCAGGAGCGCTGGAACATACTAATAAACGCACAAAAAAAGAAAAGAAAAAAAAAAAGGACCCCTGTCACCTTTGGTGACTACGGTTGTTCAACATTTTGCATCCAGTGTTTATTTATCCATTAAAGATAGTTTCGATCTGTCATCCTTCTTACCACTTTGCTGTCTTCTGTATTCGTTCTTATGTCTTCACTGACAGTGAAAAGCCACTTTCCATCCTGTAGCTAAATGTCGTCCGTGGAATACGCATCTAATGCTTTCTTAACAGGTGGTCAAGCTCTGAGAAGTATTTGTCCATTTTCAACAATAACCATTTCCTCGCCAGCGTCTTATTCTGTTGAAGTGCTTTTCATACCAGCGGACTAAACTCTCAACACTTCTTTCAACTTAACGACTGCAACAGAGTTGAACGACCGTAGCCACCAGAGGGGGCGAATGGTCCCATTTTTTTTTTTACATGTATGTGCGTATTTGTAAGTGTGTTCCAGCGCTCCTGGCCATACCATTTTGTCCACTCGTTCAAAAATCAGCATGAGTACTCCACTGGAAACGTTTTTTTCTTTTTTTTTTTTTCTCCAATTTTTGGAAAAAATCTTCTTGGCACATTGGGGGACTTATTTGGATGGGTTTAATAACAACATCTTGATTTGTTTCTAGATGTTTTTAGTTTTTTTTTTTTAATGGAAAACGTCAATGATGTCACGTATAGAATTTATTCTGACCATATTTATTTTTCGATGGAATTTCTTTTACATGATTTTTAATGTGTTGATGCTACGGTTTTTAATTTATTGACTCTGATGGCGAGTTTGTAGAAGTTTTTGTGTTGCGTCCTCTGAAACACAGACAGCAATCTTTGATTTAGATTACTCTTTCATCACTCATTGTTTTGATCATTTGTGTTCCCTCCCCCATGAGAATGCATGACTCATAGGGGTGTCACTGTGCTACCATCTTTTTTCACACCCCATATAGACATACATAGGCATACAATAAATATGAAAGAATAGTTAAATAGTGGATACTTGAGCAGTGTGAACCTCAATTGCATTAAAAGTGTTTAGTTAGGGTTAGGGTTAGGATTACAGTTAGAGTAATCAAAACCCAGGAGTTCTCAATCTTTTTGCTTCTCTTGGCCATTCTGACAGATTCCTATATATTTCTTGAAATGAGAGATAAGATCAAACCATATTGATTCAAATCAGAACCCCATTAGACTGTGAGTAAAAGGTTTGGGAAATAACCTTCAAGTTCCTCTTCTAGCTTCATAAGACACTCAGTGATTAGTTCTTTGAATATCTCAGGCTGAACCATGTCAGAATTTCAGACTGTTTCCATTTGACAACAAATTCAATTATACGAGGCGAAACTGCAACAATTTCACAGCAAAATTTCATATTCAGGTTCTTTTTTGATTCACTATTTAATACATTTTAAAATGATATAAATAAGAAAACACAATTTATAAATTATTTCTCTCGGATTATATATCCATTTATTGATAATATAACTGTCCATGTTGAAAGGATCGAATAGAGCAGATATAGACAGTGAGTGAATAAAAACGAGACTTTGGAGTTAAAACAGTTATTTGGGCCTATGGCGGCTGTCTAGCGTTACTCTTACCACTGACCCAAGTTGAAGCGGCTACCCTATCAGCTGCAGGTTTGATTCTTGCAGCAGCTCCATTTTCTTTGATTGATTATTCCATTTACGTTGTTCAGGCCAAATGGTACATTCGCTGTGTAATAACGAGATATCCCTTCAAAATAATAGAACGCTAATTTATAATCATTGGTATGATATATATGTATATGCATCTTTGTAACATGAAGAAGGGGGAGAGTTCACCTCGTTGCTCGCGCTTTCCGGTTGTTCTGTATCGAGGATTTTACACTGTACATCGGTACACACGATGATAATACCGTCAAATCCCTATGTAACCCATGATAAGTGCAGATTTTCCCCTTGGAGGTACGTGTACCTTAGCTTGTAAGCACAGAGAAGAAAGAAACCGACAGTAAAAGTCACGTTGTTCCTTATTTAAATCGATTGTTGTATAGTGGTGTGAGCTCATATAATTGTAAATCTTTGTCAAAATACTTGAGAGATAGAAAGCTGTATAAACTTACTTCAGGCCAGGGGTGCCAATGCCGGGCCTATACTCCCAGATTTGTTTTTCTTTTTCACCAACTATCTGGGTTTCAGGGTTTATGTTTTGGAAAATAATTTATAATCTAGGGGTTTAATACCTCAAATAAATACATATCCAAAAATAACTCGTTTATATGAATGTGTTTGAAATCACTTTTAAAAATTCTTCAAATAGGATGTCGATGGACTAGTCATCTATTAAACGTGTTTGTATCTAGTATGTACCGTTGTGGCACTAGCTATAAACACGCAATGAACAAAAACGTCGACGGGAAATCGACACTAGACGAGACGGAAAAAAAAAACGCCAAACTCGTATAAAAAATAATTTCATCGTCAAAACCATTTGATTCATTAGCAGCCAATCATTTACTCTTTGGAAAGGAAATGAGGAAAAAGAGGAGTTATTATAATGAGCTATGCATAAAAGGGAATAAAATGCATTATACACATTATACTTCTAATTAAACTTGATATTTTTATAATCTGGGTTTTTTTAAAACCCTGATCTAGGGGTCTCGTAAAAATCTCATTAGCAGCCCTACTTCAAAAGTCAGATCTGAAACTGATCTTGTTCCTTACAACTTCAGTCTACCATAGATACGACCAGTTCCATTCGGAATGAAAGGGAGTGTTAGCCCTAAACTCTGTTACCTAACATACGGGTGGATCTATTGTTAGCCAGAGAAGCAAATAGAAAGAGTCAAACTATTCATTGTATTGGTCCATCGCCTATTTTTGTTATCACCCGAAAATGTTGACGAGATGTCCTGAAGATGCCAAGAATGCAAAAACCTCATTTTGCAAGGGGTCGAAACTGATTATGCATTTTTTCCACCTGACTAATAAGAGAGAGCGAGAGAGAGAGAGATTCCGTAGGTAAGAAACTCAGCCTGTAAAACGCACAACACGTTTGGGTTTTGGTCGGTGGAGGAAGAGAAAAACCATTAAGCAGTCACGAAATCTATTTTAGACTTCTTCGCAAAACCATCATTCTATGATTGTCGGTCTCTTTATCTGAAGGTTAACGAAAATAGCTACCGGATTTTCCTTCTTCTTTTTCTCTATTCTCACCCCCACTCCCCGCCGAAACACATTGTTGGACCTTGACGTACTTTACTGCATCAAGAATTTCGTTATCTTGAAAAATGGGGGTTGATTCAGCGGCTTCTGCCCAGTCAAGTCCATTTAATGGCCAATCGCAGAGAATTTCCACCTCAACAAAGCACTGTCTTTGCGAAGAAGAAATTCTAGGCGATAAAATCTTTGAAATTAACCCTTTCGAGGCGAACCGGCTATATCTGGTCAGCCAAACACACGTGCAATTGTTTACAACCGAATCTGGGGGTGGGCTTCGAAATTAGCGATATGAACGAATTTCACGAAGAAGAATACCTGGTTAAACTTACAGATCCTGTCCTGAAATAGACTGGCGTCAATAATGCAAAATTTTCTCTCCTTTGATGGCTGAAAATGGCTAGATTTTTTTAATTTCCAGCCAACCTTGTAGCTCAAAATGTTGAGTGTACTCCAAAAATCATTCGAAGGCTCCTGAAATGTTAAGTATGTTCGAAAATTCAAACAAAGGCTCCAAAAAGTATACGTTGTATAATTATAGTTTTTGAAACTTCGTATTAATTTTCATACATTTCAGGGGCCTTAGTATAATCTTTCGAGCATACTTGAGATTTTTAGCTAAAAAAATTAGCTGGAAATGGAAAAATGAGAAATCTTAGCATTACTTACGCAAGTCTATTTTAGGAGCAGATCCCTAAGTTTAAAAAAATAACAACCGTATAGCTAGATCATAATCCTATCAGGATATAGATGGTATATAGAGGTTTACTTGTGTAGGTAGCTTAAAACTCGTAAAATCAAGAATTTAATCAAATTTTGAATTGATTGAAATGCCGAAGAACAGACCGATTTTGTTTCTGATTAACGTTTCTATCATCGTCTTGAGGTAGCCTCGCCGTAGAGCAATAGTTAGCAAGCTTGTAAATCAAGTAGTTTCTAAAGCAGAGAGTTCTATTTTCCCTGAAAGTCACAGCCTTGTACTGGCTGTAGGTTTCTCTCATTACTGAGTAGAGTGCTCCTATTAAAAAACACTCGTAAGCCGAAATGGCGTAAAACGAACAAGCAGTTACCATTAATCCATATGTGGAAATTTTCGAGCGTTCTCAGACCTGCCACCAAAAAAAGTGATGTATGTTAGGCAGGGTCGTTGAATGTTGAGTTGGTGGGAAGTACAGGAGACAAGAGAGAAAAACAGTGCACGCAGCTTCTATAACGGCTCCCTGTTGAACGTTATTTCCACTTTTGTAATGCAAATTTTTTGATAAGCGGGAGACAGTATATATCAAAAGCAAATACTGCTATTTAACTTTATGTGTAATCAGAAGTGATGAACGTTTTGACGTATTTGTTCATCAAGCCCTGCTTGTGATATCACTGGTTGTATAATTAGTCTATTAATACCATGTGTAAATGTTCTCGAGAACTAATCCTACTTCAGTCATTATCGATCTCTTCTTATAAACTATTTTTGTGTTGTCGATCTTACACAGGACACCCAGAAAATTGATCTGGAGTGAAATATCGCTTCTTTTATGTTTTTTAAAAAAGAGAGACTCAGCTTTCCTAGAGGAATATCACTTACTAAGCTTTGCTTAGTTTAGCACAAGGCCACAAGCATCGGTAATCCAGCTAGGAACGAACTCACAACTCATTTGTAATGATCTGTGATACCAGCTTGCTAACCATTGAACTGTGTCGAGGTGTCCTTGGATAGCGACGCAAAGTCACAAGAACGGATCGAACCCACTACTTAGTCGTAAGAATCTGCGAGACCAGTTTGTTAACCATTTCGCCATGACAAAGCACCTTTGTTTTACAAAGCTTAGTTTTTGACACAAAGCCATAAATGTGGGTGCCTGACGAGGATTGAACTCTGTTGAGGTAAAAGGCGAAACGTCCGTCTCTTGAGAGTCATTTCCCTGAGGAGTATAAACGACCGATGACGAAGTCATCGTTTCCTTTGCAAGCGTCAGCTCAGTGATCCTTGCAAGTCTCAAGTCTGGTCGAGACCAAGACTTTATTCTCACAATTTCTCTTTATACCCCCCACCTGGAAGGATCCAATTCCAATGAAGGGATACCTCCACCTTAATCACACAGCTCAGGCTGTACGCAAATAGCCTCTGAGTGCACTAGAAAATTTATTCTAGTGTTTTCCACTCTCTTCGCCTATACCGCGATTCGAACCTGCATCTGAAGCTGATGTGCTAACCAAGTCAGGCATTTGCAACCTTTTTGATCTAGCAGGCCACATAAGACATTTTTCACCTTTAATCGGGCCACACATTCGATTAAAAATGTCGATCGTATCACAGAAAGCGTACTTAATTTTCTTTTTTTAGACAAACGTCTGAATTACAATTATTATACTATTGATCTGTGAAGCCAAAACAATAGCAATTTTACGATATAAATTATAAAATTTCCTTTTTGACAGAAAATATGAAATAAATCCCTGGATTGGCCATAGGGCCACAAAAAATGTTGCTCCGGACTTTGAATTGCCTAAATGTGCACTAAGTAATGATGAACTTGACCAGCCTTGTGACCGTTGCAATACAACGAGATTTAGGTTCAGTAAGCTTAGCCTAGTTTTGAGCACAATGTCACAAGTGTTGAGCGCTCAGTGAGGATCAAACTCTGTACTCAATAGTAATGATCTGCAAGGTCAGCTTGTGAACCATTGTACCCCAACGAGGCGCCTATAAGTTCTCCTTGGAGATCCCAGCAAACAAATCAAAACTAGTATGTCCCTCTAATTATAAACAAAAAATAGTAAGTAAATATTATACCAGTCCACCGTCGCCCCTAGAGTTTGAATCCAATTATCAAAATGTCGATTAGAGAAGTGTAACGATGCTTGGAAATTCAATGGTCCGCCGATCACATTTGTCAGTCAGGTCCCCCGGGACCCTCGGCGGAATGTGAAAGGTGAGAGTGAGATGAACGAAGGTGGACACGATAGAAACTATATCGGTTTCAATCGAGTGACTAACTAGACCTGTTTTCTAAATTCTTCATTAAATCAGATTTAATATTTGACCCGGAAAATATTTTTTGCCGGTATCCAAAGAGGATTTCGGGGCGTGACAGAGAGACACGATGTTTAATTTTTATATTTGATACATTGGGACAGTTTTGTGGCTCGGGTAATTGCATATTCCCTACCGGTACTGATAGTCAGTGTTCGAGCCTAGGAAAAAAAGGGCAGGATTTTGAATGCTGATGTTCAAGGCAAGCCAGTAGGCCATCCTCACTTGACGTAAAACAATCTTCATACCAACTGATTATCCTCATTTGTCATTCTGCCAGACTAGGCTGAATATCTACCTTGTAATATGAATGTCATTGTCACTTTTTTGTTTGTTGGCCCTGCCACAGTCAAGCAAATAGAAACAAAGTAATGGGGTAAAGCAAAGCGTGTATCCGTGTGTTCGCATATGCTAATGCAGACAGCTATCACTATTACTACTACTCCTGCTACTACTGCTGCAGAAGAAAATTAATGTTTTTCTCATACGTAAAAATATTATTTTTACTCAATCGTGTTCTTATTGTTCCGAAATTATTTTAAATCTCAGGAAACACGAAGAGTTGCTGAAAATCAATATAAAAATAAATTTTGCTCCAAGCGCGAATCTTTTTTATTTTATGTGCACTGAATACAGAATATCAAGATATATATTGGTGTAAATCATCCATACGTAAATGATCCAGTGATTTTTGACTGCCACGATGTCACTATTAAATGTATGAAGTGAAATTATATTACCCTTCTGCCTCTCGAATCACGTAATTCGTTCTACAACTGATATTAGACATCGTCATTGATATTTTTCAGGGTTCGGTCTTTCATAACTGGAAAAAAAAATTTTTTTTTTCTTTCTCACTTCAATGTTGTTGCGGTGAACCCCAAGAGATGGCGTCTGGTGTTTTGCTGGAAGTTTTTAACTGACAACTTGTGACATTTATGCCTCGAAATCGAGCAGAAAGAAACGGAGAACAAAAACAAAAGCATGGTTGCTGCAGGGTCAAACTGCACTGTGTTCCGACTGAAGATGATTACTGCAACTTTTGTATTGTGTGTAAAAAAAGTCAAAAAAAGGTCTGGTCAGTCCCTTGATAGAAACTGTCACGTGACCAAAGTTTTTGTCCCCATGCCATGTTAGAGTGAACAAATGAAAAATTGGAAAGAGGTCTGGGGAGGGCGGGCGAGAGGTAACCCACACCAAATGCAGCTGAGGTTTGGGGGGATGCTGTAAGCCACGCCCTAATCCAGACGTAAGAATTTCAGAATTCATTTCAAGATGCCTCATTCTTCTTTTGGTATCTAGTTTTATTCTTGTTTCCTTATTCTGTTTTGATTTGCAGAAATTTTTTTCGGGCGACCCCCTTCCTGAATACCCCCGTGCCCTCGCTTGTGATGGGCCTAACATAGTTCGGTTCCAGGTGTGCAAATATTTGTCTTCATTTATGCGCAACTTGGAGTGCCTTCAAGATTTCTACGTGAGAACAAATGGCGAATGGAAGAGACGATGAAATTACACGAAAGAAAGAAACCAAACAGGTAAATCAGAGTTGGGGAGGGGGGTCGTAGATAAAAGAAGAACTTCCTGTCCCCCCCACCAACACCTGCCTGGCCCTCAACGCAGCACAAAACCTTTTTCTGCCAACATAGCATCTAAATTTGGATTACTCTCCTTTTTGGGGGGTTTGGGGTTATGAGGATGTCTAGAGGCCCGTATCAATGGAAAAATGTTTGGTGGCGGGGGGGGGGGGTAAGGGAGTAACTAAACCAAATGCAGCTGGGATTTTGAGGGCGCTGCAAGCTGCCCCCCACCCTCTCTCTCTCTCTCTCTCTCTCACACACACACATACCTCCATGGAGTCCAGGAGCGAAGGCCAAGAACATTTCGAGTTTCCAAGCCTCCCAGTCCCTGAATTCCTTGCATTTTAGCAAGTCTAAGATGATAAAATATATCATTTTCAGCAGTCTAACATTGACACTAAAGCATATATTTGATTCACTATCTGGATTTTGAAAGTAATTCAGACGTAATAATAATAGCAGAATTCTTTTCAAAATGGACTATTCTTACTTCCATATTTTGTTTTTGTTTTATTCCGTCTTGTTTTGTATACAAAAACTTGGGACAGAGTCCCTTCCCCTTGTTACGGGTATGGGGTGGAATATGTGAGGTGAGCAATAAAATCTTAGAAAAGTGGGAAGATGGCGACGACAGAAAGAATGCCTCAAAACTTCTTTGATAAACTGGGAAATTCACACGCACATATATATGAGAGAAAAGCTTAGTAAACAGCTGAGCCAACCACACCCTTATGACTATCTTACCGGCCCAGGTAAAAGCAGCAAAAAAGACAACTATAAACAAGGCAAAATTTATGGTACCACCATAGTCAACCTTGACAGAATTAAAACTATTGAGTAAATTTAAATTAGAAACACTACATTTCTCAAGGATCTAATCAAAATGTTTCTCATGTTAGTATTAAGAGAAAAAAAAATTCAATACCAGTCGGTCGGTGGAATGCAACATTAGGATTAGAAATCTTAAAAATGTTTATTGAATTATAAATACATTAGTTCTTCTGCATTGATATATATATATATATATATATATATATATATATATATATATATATATATATATATATATATATATATATACGCATACATAATTCCTGCAATAACTTACAGATGCGAAACAGAAATTAACAAAAACTGAGAACCTACTTAGAATCGCACAGAGAGCAATGGAAAGAGGATTAGTATGAATAAAACTAAGAGATAGAGGAAGGTCGTCAAGCCTCATGAGAACAAGAGTGAATTATATTATACAAATAATTAGGCAACAAAAATGGATATGAGCTGCACACTTATTCAGAAGAGATGATAACAGATGGAGCTAAAGACTAAACGATTGGTACCCAGTAAACGTAGTAGGAAAACACCAAACACAAGATGGAGGGATGAGATCGAAGGGTTTGCCGGAAAAATGTTGATTAGCGCAATCGCAGTCGCCATGGGAGGAGATTGGAAACGCCTTTGTTCAGCAGTGGACATCCAATGGATGATGATCATGACAATCGGGTTGACTCATCTTCGAGTGAAAAGAGAGTATATGCGATTGAATCGAATCAGCAAATCAGTGCTTCATGGGGACTCAGAGTTTCACGCTGGTGCGATCTTCAAACCATGTGCTACTCCTTTCAGTACCGATTACTCTTTTCCCCTGGCGACGCTGGGTACCTCAGCTAAAAAAAAAAATATGAGGCAAATATATGTTCAAGGTTAGTTAGACCTTCTGGTGTATTTTCTTCTCTTTTTCTCACTTGGTGCCTCCAAGCTTTAAATAACCTAGGGCCCCACGAAGACCAAAACCGACATTCTGCGCATGTGCAGAGTTCAAAATATTTATAAACAGATTCCATGAAAGTTTACAAATTTGAAAAAGTAAAACACGTCTGACCAATCAGCTGCTGGCATTTTTCGTGATGTCAGCAGATTATCATGGCGGCTCAATCAAAACAAATAAAATTCACGTCAAAACACAATTACGCGTGTGAATTAATTGACACGAGAAGAAAGGGGATTTTCACTCATCAAAGGATGCCCCCCCCCCCGCCTCCTAGTCGTATGCACCAAGGGGGTAGGGGGAAATAGTACTGAATTTCTCAGCAAAACTGTGTAATTCTGGCAAAACTGTATTCAATTTCGAGCAAATCACGCCCTCTGACCTCAACCAAAAAGTTCCCATATGCTTATGCCTACTGACCAAAAAGCGTTTTAGAATCTGCCGTTTAGAACTTGATGAAACTAGAAAACACTCAAAGAAGCGCATCATATCCCTGTGAATGCCACTCACTAACTACAAACTGAATAAAAAATCAGTTCATACATAGCTACGATACAGGGGAGGTAACTGAGTTTCGATTTTCCATACTTCGGACTATTGTCTTTATACATGAAAAAATATCTTTCAATCGAAAGAAATCTTGGGATCTGCTCCAATTTTGATCAATTCTTTGTTAGCTTATGACATACTCTTCCACGAAAGTTCATTGATAACTTCTAGAGATATTGTGTGTAAAGATAGGTACATAAATTAAACAATTACACAGGTCATGTGCTGCATTCGTCTCCCACTGGTTCTGTACCGAGAAACCGCGACTGAGTTTTCTCAACATTTCAACCTTTTCTTGCGGCGATATGGACTTGTGCACGCGTTTTACACCACCATTGGGATGTGATAGAGGGATTTAGTGCCCTGTAACGTATGATTCTGTTCCACCCAAATGCTTGAAAACAAATTTTGCCAAAGGCACAAATAATGCACATTGTTTTTTTCATTGTCATTTCGAATCGATCAACCAATAAAGAGCTAAATGAGTCTACTTGAATAGGAATTTTTTCCATCTCTATCCTTTATGAGTAATCTACTGAAACACCAGTTTCTTTTGTTTTTTAATCATTTGTGCCTCTTTACGGGCAGATGTGCCTCGTAGCAGTGTTACTGCTTACCGTGCTTTTTCACACCCTGACCCTCACTGACACCTGCACTTTGTTTGGAAGCCATTACTAGGGTAACATGTAAACAAATTAGGCCGGAACTTTCACAAAATCAACAACTGCAGTATAAATAAATAACCCATTTATGTCTAGATTTTTCAAACGATTTTGGAATGATTATAAACTGGGCGTAAGTCTGGTAGCGCAAATTCGTTCGTTAAAAAATAATAATGAATGAAAGCATGTTTCTCATCTTGAGAGCGTTCATATGTAATTTGATCCACTTTCTTTTATAAGTATATACCTCTTATAACATAAGCTGGACTGAATATAGGCCAGTAGGCAAATATGGGTTAAGAGATGACTCCACACGTAATGCCACATGTGACCATTTAGTGAAATAGAGTGAGAGCCGCGAGAAATTCAAGTGTCTGTTTGTAAGTTTGTCAGCATCATTCAGTTAGCGGAAAATCGGTGATGCTACTGGATGCTCAAGATTGTCAATTCTTATACACTAAAAACTGAATGAAAATCATTTTATATACAGCTACGATATAGGGGTGGGGGTTACTGTGCAAGTTTCGATTTCCAATAGTCTCTGGCCCATCCTTCCACAAAATGTCACCGAAATTCATTGAGAACCACTGAGTGTTTAGGAACGGATAGAAACGAAAGGATATATATATATATATATATATATATATATATATATATATATATATATATATATATATATATACGCCTTTTCCAACTTGAAAAACATAAAAGAGAAGATCTCCGGACGCGAATAAAGTGACCAAGAGAGGACAGTCTTCTATGAAATTCAGGGGCTTCAAGAGGAGGGGCAGATTCAGCTTGTACATTAACAAAAAGGGGCCCGAGAGTTGAATTCCTAAAGAAACTTCGGATAAAATGGCTTGACTATCGTTTACCGACAAGCAAATACAGTATGGCATGCCAAAAGGGTTATAGCAGTTGAACGCAGGATGGCTAGCGGACGAGGGTGTTTGAGTAGTGTGTATGTTGGTTTTGGGGCAGGGGGTGATAATAGATTTGCACCGCCTTTTTACATTTCCCTCGGGAGCCCTGTAGAAAAATTGTAATGCTACCGAAAATTTTACAATGTTTGAATATGAGAAAAGGCTTCGAAAGACTCAAAAATTAAGTAATCACGTTCTGACCGATGAAAAGTACAGATTTGCAAAATATATAAAAAGAGGCTTACCCATTTTTTACGGAAGCAACAACCACAATGATGACGACCCATTGTGGTTTATTATTGTCTAAATCCAATTGACGTAAACAATCCGTTGTTCAAAAAAGGAATGATGTATCCAAAACTCAAGAATGAAAGACAAATTTCCGTCGAGAATTAAAGAGGACTTTAGTTCCAGAGATGGCACTTGGGACCCACAGGTGGTGCAACTGTGGGGGCGCCGGAGCTCTGGAGGAGCAATATATCTGAGATACCCAGAAAAAAAAAAATCAAAGAAAAAAATAATAGTTAAAAAAAAAAAAAAAATTATCTAAAAAATCTAGAAAGAAAATAATTAAAAAAAAAAAAAATCTAATCTTGGAAAAACTTACAGAGAAATTGCACGGTTGGGGTAGCCGGACCTAGCACCGCTAGACCCGTCACCCCTAGGACAGATGGCAATATGTAACGTTGAATGAAATCGGGTAGAGATAAATTAAATATCGATTCAAAATATGTTTATATAGCTAAACGTGTTGAGAGTAGATGATGTTGATCTGTCGTTATAATAATGGTAATTTAAAATGATGAGGCCGATTTAAAAAAGAAGATTAGAAATTTCAGTATTAATGAGAAAATTATTTACTGCAATTTAACTATGGGTGAGATTTCGCGAAATAACAAATTTATCTATGCGTGTACCAAAGTTTCCTGAGAAAAGTTTCAACTTTATATCCTGTCGAAAGATTAAATGAAAATTTGAATTACGAAATGGAAAAAAATCCGACAATTTATGGATGCGTTACAGAAAAAAAGAAACAAATAAAAAAAAAAAAAAGGAAAAAAAAATTAGATGAAGTAATCAGAAATGAACTCTGAAGCGGCTAACACTGTTCCCCCGGAAAGAAAGGTTTGCCTCTTTTCTCGAATTATACACCTGTCGAGGGCAGAAGAGTTCATCGACCGAAACGTTGTGTTGACAATACCAAAAGTGGATGGAAGAGATTGCCCTACCAAAAATTGGTATGTGTAACAAAACAAAAACAAACAAACTGTTATCCAAAGTTTTGACCGTCAGTGTAGTCGCGGTGATTTCTCGTTAAACCATAACATCGAACGGTAGCTCCAAACGGAAAAAAACAACACGATGGAAGAGAGATAAGTCTTCGAGACAAGAAGCGAAGTCTAAGAATGGTAATAATCAACTCTCCTCAACATCTGGGAGGAAACAAATTCAAGTTTATAATGTAAGTAAGTAACCGTTTCACGTCTCATCTCATGCTGAGGTCAGGAGTGGTGCGGATTCCTCATCAACAAACGCGTGGATGATGGTGGCCACTTGAATAGCCTTGGGTCACATTGCTCGCTCGTTTCCGGACAACGTCCAGTAAAAAAGGTTGTTAATAATTAGATAAGTCATAAACAACTTGACCATTGAATAAGTAAATAAAAAAAACAAAACAAAAACGAATCCGGGGTCTACATCAGTGAGCTAATAGTGACTATCAGTTTTTTGTTGTTGTTTTTTAAGCATTTGTCAGCTTAGTAGTCAGAGTACTACTAGTTGCAAAATAACTGGAACGACGGTAAACACTGGAAGATAGTAACATCTTCCGATGTTGATAGTCTCACCTGAACATAAATACAAACAAAATAAAACAAAAATAGAATACATCAGATATGATAAGAAGAGAGGGGGGGGGAATGAATATATATATATATATATATATATATACATATATATATATATATATATATATATATATATATATATATATATATAGGGATAGAGTGGGAGGGAGAGAGTTTTTGAATGAGAGCGCGTGCGTCAAGGTAACTTTCTCTCACCCTCACTCTCCCCTCTTTTAACCATTTTTAGAGAGAGAAAGTGCGCGTGTGTGTGTATGTATAAGAGAGCGAGCAAGTTTTTGTATGAGAGAGAAGAAAGAGGGAGAGAGCGTCAAAGTAACATTCTCTCGACCCACTTCTCCCTCTTTTAACGATTTTCAGAGAGAGAGAGAGAGAGGGAGGGAGACAGACGGAGGGGGAGAGAGCGAGTGGGTTTGAGGAGGGGGAGACATTGTATTAAATGAGAGTAAAAAAGTACAACGTGAAAGAGAGGGGAGAGTAACGTCAAGGTAACATTCGCTCCCCCTCCTCAACTCCTCCGTATTTTATCCATGTTCTTTTTTTTTCCACACCTCATTTCTATCTTCCTGTCAGCCGCAAAAACTAACCCCAACTCGTTGATACTACTACTTCTACTACTACTACATCATCTCTCCCACAGCTCCTAGCCCGACCCACCCTAGGCTGCTATCTCTAGCAACAACGAAATCACCAAGTTACATGTGATACCAATCTACCCCTAACCACGACGACTACTTCTCGCCACGTTTTTTGGCTTTGGTTCAACTCTAGGTGGGGCAGTAATGTAGACAATCGCGCCAGGCATTTTATGCCCTATGACCACAGCGGTCAGTCTTCTTCTCTCGGCTTTGCCAAGATTTATAGACAAGTGCCACTTGCTGACTTACATAGAGGAAAGAACCAAAAATAAAATGCCCCAAGGTCGACAGCACTTGTTGCGATAAATGGGAAAACTCTGTAGTTGTTATATCACCAAGTATGGCTTAGTTTTCAGCATGAAGCCACGAGTAAAGGGCACAATACAAGCGAGGATCGTACTCGCTACACAGTTGTTATGATCTGTTAGACTAGCTTGTTAACCATAACACCAGGGTGAGGCGTGATGTACTATTTAGTTACCTTTGTCTGGTTCAAGGCTAGAAGGATAGGGCTCCTAGTGAGGATCGAATTCACTACTAGGTAGTCGGGATAATCAAGACCACATTACTAACCATTATCCCATGATGTGGTACCTAGTTGTTTACAAAACTTGGTTTAGTCATGACCCAAGGCCACCAATAGGGAGCGCCCTGAGAAGATCGGAATCACGATTAAAAAGTGATGATTTCTACGAAACCAGCCAGCTAACCATAACACAACAAGATGCCTAATAGATTAGTTATGGCACAAGGCCACGAATGGAGAGCACTCAATGAGGATCGAAATCAGAACTCAGTTGTGATTATAGAAGAGATCATCTTGATGCCTATTATACTATGAGGAGGCGCTGGAAAACTTTTCGATTGGTTAAGATCGAATGCTTTTTTTCGGCCTTAATAATGGTAGTTTTTCAGCCCAGAAAGGGTATAGGATGCTTACTGTCGCGCGATGGTAAACGAGTTTATGGTACAAATCAAATCATCATCAGTCTTTTAACACCCGTCGTTGCACATAGACCTTTCCCAGGATTCGCCACAATTCCCTATCATGGGCATCGCGGAGCCAGTATTTCCTAAATCTGTCAAGTTCATCTCTCCATCTTGTGTTCTGTCGGCCTTGGTTTCTTATGTGATCTCTGGGGATCCATGTTGTGAGGCGTGATGTCCATCGGTTGTCTTTCATTCTTGCAACATGGCCTGCCCATTGCCATTTGAGTTTTTGAATAGTTTCTATGATGTAACGAACACCTGTTTTCTTCCTTATATACTGTGCTGTCTTGTGATCTCTCCATGTAAGGTTGAACATGATTCTCTCAAGCACATGTTGCATACTTCTCAGTTTGCAGGCCTGTCTCTTGGTTAGGTTAAGAAGAATTGCGGTACCCTCACCCCTACACTGAGCTGGTTCAAGGTGGCCTGGGGGCCTCTGGCTGTAATTCAAGCAGATACCCTCCATCAAAATAATTGAATTGTCATTATATTGACTTTCAGCCACATACTTATCATTACATCGTACGTTTACAGAATTTTTTCATGGTAATTTTTATCTATTAAATAATTTTGGGGCACCCTTAAATAATAAGCCCACTCAGCAACCCCTTAATCCGGTATGGTTTCCGCTCACTCTGACATTGCAAACCTCCTTGTTGTAGAATGAAGAAAATCTACACTGTATAAAACAATTAGCTTTGTTTGTCACTGTGACCCCAGCTCAACCAAATTGACATGATTACTAAATGGACCTAAGGGAATTTTTCAAAGTGGAGGTTTTGAGAAAGTGTTTCAATGGTTTTGGAAGGGGTTTCTTTTTGCAATGCAACTATAATGCTGAACCGTAGTCTTACTTCCTATTCGATGTACACATATACACAGTAGCCCGATAGCAAGGTTTTGGCTAGTTCTTTTTTCTCTTTCCTTTCGAGTTCCTGGCATTTTTATGGGTTTCTCTGACATGAACTCCCAAAATAACATTAACTGTAGAAAAGCATTCTATTCTGATGATTGTTTATGGTTAGGCTTAGCTACGTAGGTGATTTTCGTCAACAGAGCACACAAAGGATCCTACAGTGAAGAGGTTATAGTGAGTCCGATTCTCACTGGGTGCTGCACTTCATAATCTTACTCTTCCCCACAGAGACCAAAACTCGAGATGAAAAGATATATATATATATATATATATATATATATATATATATATATATATATATATATATATCTTGCGATGTTATTTGCTGAGTTTAAAAATTATTTGGAAATTAAAAACGAATTAAATCTATAGTTGATCAAGTTGATATTGATAATGGCCAAACGTATGGTTGAAAGCGCTTGATCATGAATGTTTGGACAACATCTGCACTCATTACACCCAGACATGCGATCCCTTTTGAGTAAACAAGAAAATTGAACTAAAAAGAAGAAAAAAAATCTGTTTACGGTCAATAATCAAATTTGTATTAATGGAGGACCACTACGTGCATGAGGGTGGGTGCTCTCCCTCTCTCTCTCTCTCACGCGCACACACACACACGAGAGATCTTCGCTTTGATTTTAATGAATGAAAAGGTAACCGTAGTATTTACTCAAGTTTGGAAAATGCACTAAGATTTTAAGGTCGCCAAAGTGTAAACAAATAGAGTAAGCACGAAAAAGGTAGAGAGAAAAACTAAAGGCAGAGTTCGCTGCCCTTTGTGGACCACGTGTAATAGCAGACGACAGATGTCGCTGTTCTTTAGTCAATAAAAGGGAAGTGAAAAGAATCGACCCTCAACGACAATACCAACCACCTAAATATTTCCAATTCACTCACAATAGATTTTGTTTTGTGAAAGTCTACATTCGTAGACATCTGTCTCACCCATTTTATGTTATTTTGAAAAAAAAAAAAAATTCTCTTCCGGATCATTGTTGAAAAGGCAACATGTGGACAGAACAAATACTGTCGATTTCATCTGGAGAAAACAAGCCTGAAAGTCAGATCATAGATGCGCTAGTCCCCATCTTGTGTGAAGATCTAGCAAAGGCAGTGTTACCAACTTTATTTTCGAGGTTATATTAAAAAACAAAACAAAAACAAAACAAAGAAATACCTAGATCCTTCAGATATACACCTAAAACCTCGGAAATATGTTATGTATTATTAACACATTAAATGTGACTCGTCTTCAACAAATTTTCCTTTCAAATATTACTAAATCTATTAAAAACGTTACTAGACAACCAAAATCCAGATTTAGATGAAAACATTTAAATTGGCAATACTGAGTGAGGGACGTAACTCACATTTCAGTATGTCAGTCTGTCATGGTGAGCACTGCTAGAGAAGCGAATGCATCAAAAGAAATTGTTATTGAACAATATCAACCCTGAATGATATTTTTGCACATTATATCGCTTCCGAGATAGAAAGTTAAAATTCTTGTTTCTTCTCCTTCCTCTGTTTAAGGCAGATGTTCCTGAACTGTTGTGCATTTACCCCAAGGGGGTACATTTTCACTTCCCAATGGGGTACTTGGCAGGGCCATTTGAAGAATATTTGAGGACCCCGGGCTGAGCAATATACTGGATTTGGCCTGCAGGTCGTAGTGCCAACCCTGATTTAATACGCGAATTCAATAAAGAGTCAAGAACTGATTTAAACACGAACGTAGATTTAGAGAAAATTCCCCTTGTCGGCTATCTAATAAAATGAAACTTAATTTTTATTTTCAAATTGAATTTTAGGGTCCCTGATGGGGCACCGAGTAATTGCCCAAGGAGTCAATGCGATAAGCTGGCCTTGGTACAAGGGGGTTCAGAATATAAGTATTGTGTATACGACTGCACTGTGTAAAATCCCCGTAATAGAACAGCTGATAAACGCAACCAACTTGGCAAAATGCACCAAACCAGTCTTCAAGGAGGAGACGCAACAGTTCGTGAACCTGTGCCGATGCTCAGAGAATTTCTTAGAAAACTCCGACCGTGGAGAGGAAATATTCAGTCTGATACTTTGGCTATGTTTAGTATTGAGATAGAATTTCATCATCAGAATCCACAATGCACGGCTGACATATTCTAAGAATTAATCACTGAGCATCTTATGAAACTGGATGAGGAACTTCATGGATATTTTCCAAACCTTGGTGACGGTGAATATGTGTATCTTGGGTATCCTTTCACTGCGAGATCTCTGGCGTTGCAGAGTAGAACAGGCATGTAAGAGGAGCTGGTAGCACTTCTGAGTAGTGATTACGTGTGTGAAGTATTTTCCGTGAAGAATATATGCGATTTTTGAGTTTTTAAGGTACTGTTATATATGCTGTTTTCATTGTCCCTTATATCATTTCGGCATAACCCTGGTTCGACAGTTGTTGTACACAATTGCCCTTTTGTTGTTCTCTGGTCACACAAAGTAACAAAGAACCTCTGGTTACGAGAACCGTGACTCCAGTTCACTATGTGTCATCCACGAACGACTTCACTCTCATTCCTGTTCACAACTTCTTCGACCTCTGCTTCCAGAACGAGGCACTGTTCAAAATGTGACTTTGCACGAAAGTGAGACAAAGCTCAAGGTGAGGCATGCAACTCCAGACTCTTTGACTAATCGACACTACTCCCCCGAATAAGTGGTAGGGGATGGCGTCACATTAGTGGTGAGAGTACATTACAGAAGATAAGAAAAGGGGCCAACCTACTTACCTTACCAGGTGAGTTATTTCTGACAGTGAATGGAAAAAGTACACTACCAACCAATATTTGTTTTAATTAAGGACCTTTGCAGTTAAACAGAAAACAAACAAAAACAATTCACACCTTGCATTCGGTTCAGACTATACAAAATCGCGGTTGTGATCAAAAACAGACTTGAAGCTCTTCATACCCAGAAAAATTTACACAACCAATTATGAACGCCATTGAAACATCTTTACTACTAGCTGTAAACCCGCACCAGGGGTGGGAGTTTCCGGGTACTTCCTGCGTGAGGGCTAAATAGGGCCTCTCCTCAAAACCATTACTATCATGAACTCTTGGATCACATTTTATTTCAATACCACGGGACTTGAGGGTTCACAAAATTTACAAATCATAGTATTAATAAAATAGGTGATTTCTTAAAAGATAGGTGAATTATAGTAAGATAGATGGGAATCAGTTCGCTATCATCAGAGTGAGCGCGAACGCAGACCCCCCAAATATTATTTATCATTCCCTAAATCCAAAGGATTGTTTACACAACACAAGCACATGAGTGGAATGGTGGGAGCTGAAGAAAGTGTTGAGTGTATTCATTTCAGTGACTGACAGGTGGTGCGATCCAATCTTGGCATGGTGACCACTCACCTTTGGGCTGCTTCGCACTCATCCCCAGACATATCAGGTGAGGCCAGTATGCAGTCTGTGCAACATTTCAAAATATTTGAAATTGAAAGTTTTGGTTTGAGAATCCGATAACATGAAACTTATAAAACGATTTCTTTCTACCCTAAACAATATTCTTTTTTCAACAAATGACGTTGTAATCTAGCATGAAAAGCTCAGGTAAAAAGAATGATGTAAATTTAACTGAAAGTTGAGCAAAACCCATTTATACGAACGACTGTCTTCGATAAAATGCTAATCAAGCCAGTCTCACCCAGTCAGGCCTCTTCTTGTTTTTTTGCCCCCTCTCTTATTAAAGGCCCCTTTTCCCTCTCCCTGCGAACCGTCAGCCAGCTATAGTAGAGGCCATCATTTGGATATTTTGTGCACAAAACCAAATTATACAAATATAAGGATTATATGTTTTTGGACATCACTCTACGATATCTTTAAGAATTCATCTCTCTTCCAGTGGCGCACGACACAGAAGGCATTGATTGCTGTCTCCATTTATTTGATCATCCTCAAGACATATTTTCTGAGAGAGAGAGAGAAAGAGAGAGAGAGAGAGAGAGAGAGAGAGAGAGAGAGAGGGGGCAGTGGTGGCAAAAAGCATATATTTCCAGCCGCCATTTGTAGTGTAAGCAAGTACAACCCACAGTATGATTTAGATAGTGCACTTGACCACTGACGGAGAGGCATGACTTGACCCCTGAATAGGCGATGGAGAGGGTTCAAGTGAATAATAGTAATTAACTGAGTTTTGTTTTTTCAATGGGAACATCAAGTTGTGGGTCACTTGAAACTATTGTACTGCACCACTATCTATTGACTATAAGGTTTCAACTTCTGAACCCTCGATGAGAAAGCCTGATCCAGGGGGAGGTGGTCAAATACACCGTTTTCCCACCCCCTAGCGGACATTCATGCCCACACCTCTCTTTTAACCGAGACCTATATTCTGAGAGATTTTCTGCCGAGTATCAATAACGTTTCTAATGTTTGCATTTGAACTCAACGAAGTCAAAACAATCAGTTTGATCAGTGAAGACAAATACCCATTAGAGAACTGCGATCTAAAACAAAGAAAAGAGGACTGAAATTTAATAAGCTTTATCGATCCCACAACATGTGACCCAATGGTAGAGTCCTTGCCTCTATTTCAAGTCATTGAATTACGTTCGATATGCCGGGTTTCGCAAGATCACTCAAATCAAGCAACGTCGAGCCTAGCCTGTACTTAGTTGGGTGTCCGTTGGGAAATACCAGGTCCTGTAAGCAGAACGAAGCTTCAGCGGGCCTAGCGAGACGGAAAAAAGATCTTGCTAACAATTAAATTTGCAACATTGTTGGCACGATACTTTACATAAGCTTAATAAATATCCATCTGAGATAAAAAAAAAAAAAAAAAAGAAAAAATCTGATAACGCCAAAGGAGTGCAAGATAATCTTTGGGCATCAAAACCCTGGGCGCATAGATGCCCTGAGCATCTTTCCAGTAATCCGGAAAACCTTGTTAGTCGACATTTGATCGAAAATCGGGCTTACTAGATTGCACCTTTTTTTGTATCAAGATGCAGAAAACTTCCTTATTGAGAGATCTTTGCTCTTGAAAGAAGCTAGTAGGTTCTCAAGCCAATCACAACAGTTATCACTTATGTTCTCGAAATCGACTTCAATAGACTAACTAGATTTGCCCAGATTACAGGAAATCTAGCGTGTCCCGGCCATTGGATGAGGGACTACTGCATTGCAGGTATCTTTAGGTGAGAATAAGACTATGGAAGTAAACCCCTGCAGCAAAAATCCAGAGAGGCGCCTCTAAGGCGGCTAGATACCAACTTTGACTTTCTTCCGGCAGCTGTTGCAGCCAAACGTATTGCGCAGTTTTCATTTCGAGGCTGAGACGGTGGAGGTGGGTTCCGTCAACTGGGCATCCCAACATCTCCATACATTTCGCCAAGCCTTGTACCCTGGAGACGTCTGCCGCAACGGAATCTGCCGCACAGTCACAGCAGACGCCGCTGCAACTCCAACACCAACTAATCCTTGGCGCATACCCAGTTGTCTGTCGAGAAAGCAGGATGCTGTTGCCGACAAACAAACCTGTAGTTGATAAGAAGATTCGCCATGTTACAATACCACAAGATTTTTAGAGCTAAAATCAAGTGGGAACAGCAGACGTTATATGAGATTGTATGTCCTGATTGGTTTTTGGAGATGAGGTAAGAGTTGCCGGGTAAAATTTAGCCAAAATTGCCGTTAGGTTGCTTCAAGATATGAAGAACGTACATGTAGAGTTTTCTCTCTGATCCTTCATTAGTTTAGCAAGGACGATTCTCACAGATCGTCCCAAAAGTTTGGCCTTGTGGCTGACAGAACTATGCGGAGTAAATTCAGGTTTAGTTTGAATTTGACCGCAAATTATAGGTATGAATAATATGGACACAATTTTCACCAGGCTATCGACACCTGAAAAATTTTAAAATCAGTATATTATTCGATTTTCATAAAATTTTCGATATCTAATTATTAAAGGACGAATTTAAGAAAAGTATAATTTTTCATGCCTAGTATCGGAAAGGAAGATTTTTTTCTATATTTCTACCCTACCTCTTATTTTTATGATTTATTTCATTTAGACATTGACGTTTCCCCTGATCTTTACACGTTTAACGGATAAATCCCTTGAGATATTAGTTATGTTGACCTATTTTTTTGGAAAAGCGCCCCAAAACAGCACGAACCAGAAGCAATCGATGAAAATGATGAAAAATCTTTGAAATATTGAGAGAATTCCCCCCTCCCAGATCAAAAGCCTAAATTGTAATCAATCGAATAAAAAATTTGCCGAGATGAAAAATAGTTTACCCAATTTTCCTGTTTTTTTGTTTGTTCTCAAAGTGAGATTCCTAGTTCGAGCAGTTCCTGAGCGCTTCTCTTAAAGGGTAAACATAATATCCCGAGGAATTTATCCATCAAATGTGTAAAAATCAATAAAAACAATTCATGACTGGAATAAATAATCCAAATGGTAGGAATTATGTATAAAAAGTATTTTCCACTATTTGGAAATGGAAATTACTTTTTTTAAATTCATCCTTTGATATATAAGTATAAGTAGAAAATTTATCAAAATCCAAATATATGCTGACTTTTGCCAGATCTAAAAATTTCCCAGTTGTTGATTTTTAGGCGAGAAGAAATTAAGACAACGGTTTGATTTTCTAGTCGGTGAGAAAAAATACGATTTAATCTGGTTTTTTTTTCATCTTAAGCTCCCATACTATGAAATTATGGACATATCACTGTGTACGATGTGGTCGGACTCTTCTCGTCCAAATGTTTATTTGTTCACAGCACTTCGACCGTATACTCCCCAGCCTTTGTCAGGTGTTCCTGGTTCTAGAATGTGGAATCATTTCCTAGAATGCGTGCTCGTATTGGACTGGATACGTCACATCCGTTTTGTATACATCATGAATAAATGAACACATTAACGAGGGATGTAGTCCGACCATATCACACACGATGATTAATACAACCCGTCTAACAAAATCTCGACAAGAATTATAGATATTAGCTTCTACTGGAGTCCCAAGAAAAAGCTCTAAACTAATTTACTGTAAAACAAGGATATTTGTATCGCAAATAATATCTCTATTCTGTTCTGGTTTCAAAGGAAACAATGATATAACCTTAAAGCAGTTCCCTCTACCCTTGATTACAAATCCCTGGTTTCTCTTCCTTCACCTCGAAGACATGTGTACTTCTGAACGGAAGTGGTAATAAGCAGCGGTATCCATTTCTAATTATAGCAGAACCCTGGAATCACGTGTCAGTTTCGCACCTTTCTCAAGAAGATTGCAATTGTTCAACGGATGTTGATGGCGGGGTGGAGTAAGGGTGTAAGGGTGGCGCAAAGATAAGCGAGGAGAAGAGATATAGGAATGGTTTGTCTTTATAAAAAAAGGGAGAGCAACAATGTGAAGGAGAGAGAGAGAGAGAGAGAGAAGCACATAGACAGGGGCACAGAGGGGAAGAGAGGGCGTTGAAGAACGAGAGAGTATGACAAAGTTGGGGAGGGATGAGTCACTGTCCAAGAACACATGAATTCTGAAAAAAAAAACAAAAAAAAAACGAAAAAAAAGAAAACTGAAGACATCGATTCCACAGACTCGTACTCCTAAGTTCCATTCGAGCGGGCAAACTATCATGGCCTCGTGCCAAACAACATACTTTCTCTTTTTTTTTTCATTTCCTTCGTCCTACTAAGTACTATCTCCCAAGATGCATGGCTTATCGTCTGACAGTGAAATGTTCCAGACTTTCAAAGTAAAAAGAACAACAAAGAAAAAGACAACAAAATTCGGAATAGACGAGATAAAAAAGAAAGGTGCTTACCAACACAGATATACAGTTTGTTTATGTTGCTTTGCAATAAATTTTGGTAACACAATTGCCAATAAAAGAAAAGAAAACCCAAAACGTTTCCTTATTCCATATATTTTGCAGACTATTGTTTCCACGATACGATCTTAGGTCTTTTAGTCTACAGACTTAAGTAGAATTGCTTCGTTAAGAAAAAAAAAGGAGTTAAAAGCGAATTCTGAAGTCTGGATAGAACGCACACCTGGAAAAAAGCTGAGCTAACGGTCTGGAATAGATCAGATATATCCATATAAACTTATTCTTATTTTTCATCGATTAGTTAACGCCACCAGGTTTGAAACCACAAACCAAAAACTGTCAACATTAGCTATCTATGTTTCACACGTACTGGCTGCACCAATAGAGCTAGAGGGTGAAAAATTCAAACATTTACTCTTCATTATGTCCACAAAAACGGTTTTCTTTGATTTAAAAAAAAACAACATTATTTTTAAGGAGGCTTTAAATTTACAATGTAATTTTATGTTAAATCAGTCATTTAGTTTGTGTCCGGCAAGGCTCATGCTTGTTTTTTTGTTTTGTTTTGTTGAAAATTGAGTTTTTTTTTTGTGAACAAACAATAGGCAAGAGAGGTAATTCATCAATTGAACAGTTTCAAAATTGATCATCCTTAGCAAGGCATTGCTGCCATAATACGTTGAACATGTGACAGTTTCTATTGAGTGACTAAGAAGACTTGTTTGATGTTATTGTTTTAATTAAATCTTCGTCGTCGGCCTCCCTCTGACACTGAAGACGAAGGAGCGTGCGTCAATGATTTATCTACCGAGCTGCTGCGCCTGCTGTGACAGCGTTGCCTGATTCTAGAGCCACGAACGCTATTGCAACTTTTGCAGGTGTTATTCACGTCCGGCTCTGCAGGTGATGTCTCAGTCTCAGTCCTCAGCCGTCTGCCACCGATCCTTTTTTCCTCTAGTCTGGACCAACGTTACCAAGGAAGGTATTATAATCTATGGCAAAAACTGACTTTTATAATTGCTAAAATCGGCTAGACTTTTGCATTTCGGGTTAACTCCAGAGCTAAAAATATCGTATGTATTCATTTAAAATCTCCTCATCAAATGAAATAACTACATACCGAGACACCACGCAGATCAATAAAAAATTGTACATTTACTTTTCTTAATCAAACTTATCAATTGTTTTGGAAAACGGACAGATTTTCGGCAATCACAGATTTTTTTTTATCGGCTAAATTGGAAAAATATCAGCCAGATTTATCCTAAAAATAACTAAATTGGCAACCCAGACACCTGCCTTGTCTACATACGCTAGAAGGATTAAGATTTTGAATTCTTATTAGATGAAACATTGGCAAACATTACTTTTTGACTAGTCTTTTTTGCATCCTAATATCAGCCATTTTGCTTCATAATTAGACTAGAAAAGATTCTCATTCTACGAAAATGAAGAGTACTAGCACAGTGTGCGATCCAAGGGTGCATGATTGAAAGGGTCTAGACTTTATGGTGTGTGGAGAAAATTGTCACAACAAATGATTTTCCGTCCGTCGTACGAAACTATGGTTTCGAAGTATTTCGGTTGTTGTCAATTTAGATATTTCATATCAGAATCTAGATAATTCTAATGAGCAGAAGTAAAGGGAGATAAAAACTTTCTCTGTCCACTTCCCCTGGTTCTTTGCCCATTTCTCTCGCTTCGTTTTTTTGTCCGCTTCTCTCTGTCTCGTTCTCACTCGCCCTTTTTTGAGTTCCCCCTGTTTCATTGCTTCCTCTCTCCCATGTCTCATCCCTCCGTTTGTGTCTTAAAAATGATGTCTTGAAAATCAGCATTCGAAATTTCACCTCACCAGGTCCTGGATACCGACCAATCTAAGCGACCACACAAGTGTTCTTATTCGAGATAATCTACGCGGTCTTGTTGCCAAACATAGATTTGTCTACTAAATGCATTCAATTATTTTTCCTTTTAGACTCTTCTTCGGTGAGAGTCATTATCAGTCGGTCAGATTCCTGCTATAATTCACCAATGGCACTCCGTCGGTATGTGACGGCGTAACTCAATAATCACACAACATATCCATATGAAATATTTTGTGGATACTATTGGGGACCCCATTGAACTTTTTAGTAGGTTGGTGTTTGGAAAATCACCCAACCCCAAGAAAGGTAAAATACCAATCTGATTTCTACCTACTCTACTCTATTGCACTAAACTAGCGGGAAGGATTTTACACTTGTTCCAAGAATCGGCCAATATGATCGATTCAATTTGGGGACCACTGGCGTAATGGGGGTCAGGACCAGGGCATTGTACCTAACGAAGGAAGGTCAAAGCCCAGGGTCAGGTCACACGAGTTTGACATTTAAATTACGGGGTGAAATGTCGACCGGATGGAAGGGTCGATTTTACAATCGTCCCTCGTTTCCTCGCCTTTGGAAACGCGGTTGATTATCCCTGCGGTAATTATTTTAGGGGCATATCGCATTGGGGGGCAGGATTAATTTAAAACTTTTGACAGCATTGGTAGTTCGAGAACATCGCGGAACGACCCTGGCAGCAAGTGGAGAGAGTTTCAATTAGATCAAGATTTTTCAGCCCGGGTGATATCGCCCAAAGGTTGACGATTTCAACTCTGTGGTGGGTGGTGATCAACTATTCGAAAAATGGCGGACTTTTTAAAATTTTGGTTGGCAGCATAATATTTTTGGTATTAAAATCTGTAATTGACCATCGGAAATAAGTAAACAAAAACATTTTCTATTATAAATTTATCAAGCAGCACTGTGGTATCGTAGATTTTATAAATCCAATGTGTTGGCACTTGTCTCGTATCGTATTGACGATATCTAAAAACGATATGTGTGTGCCAAACATTCAATGTTACTATTTTACTTTACTTTCATAAAAGAAAAGGCGAAAATGTTCATTTTCATTGTGCGTTTTTCTTTTTTATTTTTACTTTTAAGAGATAAAACATTTCAGGTATCCTTATGAATATTTACAATACCAGTAGGTGGTCGGTGGAAATATTTAAAAGTGGGCGTCGACGCCAGAAAGGTTGAGAACACGTTTCTTAGATGAATCATTGTCAAGTATTTCTAATTACTTCTGTTGAAGAGGTATTTGTATTCAGTCGTGTCTGTCCGTCCACTCGATATCTCCGTAAGCACCGAACGAAATTTTGTGAAAGAGAGGGTAATGAGGTGAGGAAGAAGCGGTGAAATTTTGGAGCGGATCCAGGAATTTATTGTATTGCGAAATGATTCATGGGTAATCATCCCTCTACGTCGAAACCACGTAAATCACCAAAATGTAATGTCTGTCAAGACGATATCTCCAAAAGTTCTCAATGAATTTAATGAGATTTCCTGGAATTTTTTTGGACAATAAGCTACAGAAGAACTGATTGAATTATAGGTTTGGTCCACGCACAGTTACCTCCCCTACCCTGGTAATGGCGTTTGGAAACAGGTTGAGGAGTTACAGGTCAAACTGACTTTCCGTTCGTCAAGTCAGCTTTCTTTTGTTGATCAAGTGAATACGCGTCATTAAGTTTCTTCATTTAGTCATCCTACCGTTTTATTCCTTTGGGAAAAAATATCTGTACATTAATTTTCATTGCAAATAAATAAGTGTAATCATGTTTTTTTCTAAAGGTTTTCTAAATAACTCCATTATAAAATAGAATTTCTATCGGGGGAAAAATTAATTACCAGCTTTTTGGTAAAGTTTAAAATGTATGGAGGTGATTGTTCGTCATTCTTCGTAAATATTTGTGAACGCAGATTTTTTGCACTGGGTCGGCCTTCTTGATATCGGTCAAGTCTGTACACCTTTGTTGACCAAGTCGGCCTTCCTTTGTAAACGCTATTTCAAACTCAATCGCTAAGTTCTTAATTAGAGAATTTATTAATTAACACGTGAAGTCAGGTGCTCACTATCACTTATGTTTTTGTGTAGCAAAATGTGAAAAAAAAAAACTTGATAAAATGAGTAGTAGGCTGACTGGGTAGTGGGTCGACCTGACTCGAAATCGCATGAGATATGCGCTCTCTGAGATTTTCTAATTTTTGACTAGTCTTCGTTCAATCTTAATTCCAGTTATTTTTTCATCTCGATTATTCAGACAATCAGATCGGAATTAAAAAAGAAAAGAAAAGAAGCCCTTGGTTAGAGCAGCGATCATGGTAAAATAGTCTGCCAGGGGTAAAAGGGGTGATTGATTAAATTTTGGGACCGTAGGGGTAATAGGAGTCAGGAAGAGGTCATAACGAATTGTGGGTCGAACTAGGTTGTGAAAAAGCATTCTAATGCTTTGTCACCGCTACGCTTATTCACTGGAAGAGACGCATGATCAATTATTGCTGAAAAATGGACCAATTCTTGTCAGAGCTGACCCAGGGATTGAGAGAGCATTAGATGCTTATTTCAGGGACCACAATAGGCAGCAGGATGGAAAGAGATATTTCACTGTTAGTGAGGACACAAAAGACAGCAAAGTGTATGAAAGATCGAAACTCTCATGAACAGATTGAATGAAAAAAAAGTCTCGCCTAATTCTTTATTGGTTGATCGATCCCAAAGTTCAGTTTGAAACAATGCACAAAATAAACAAAATTTTCTTGAACGTTTTGGGTCATTGGTGGCGCAAGATAGAAGGTGCACACTGCCTCTACAATGCCTTCTAACATTTGATCATATATATATACGTGTATACACGTACATACACACACAGATATATATATATATATATATATATATATATATATATATATATATATATATATATACATATATATATATGGTATTTAAAATACATGGATGTTAAATCTTTGCCCTTTTTTCACTGCTATAGAGGTACATATATTTGGTCGCGTTTTCCATTCCAAATGTCTGTCAACACGATATCTCCAAAAGTCTTCTATGAATTTCAATGAAATTTGGGAGAAGGCTGGCCAGTAGGTTACGAAGGGATTAAAGTGGATCCATGCACAATTACTTCCCTTGACAATGGCGTTGGAATGCCTTCTAAATTATTATTGGTATCTCCACTTTGGCCACACATCTGTGATTTTAATCCGTAGACTGTTTGTATTTCTTTTCTTTTCTTTATATTTCCATCATCATAATCATCGTACGTCCTCCACCCCCGCCTAGTCGGAGCCTACCCAGCCCATGCATGTTCATTTCATGCTCTCCAATCATTATCAATCCCCGAGCAGTGTTCCTCACCCACCCACCCGCTTTTTTTCTTTAAAAACCTCCTGCTGAATCGAAGCTATTATTCTAACACCCACCCAACCCAGCAGACCCACGACAGAAGAGTTTTTAAACTGTGCATTAAAAGTTTCTGGAAATAAACTAATCTTTTAATGGAAGAGAGACAATCCTGGGCGGTTAATCCTCAGGGTTTGTTTGATCCGATCGTCACCTTGTGGTGGATAAAATCTGAATGAGGATGGGGGGGGCTGTTGGAGAGGGGGGCAGAGGATGGGGCAAGGGGATTGACAGCTCTCCCTCATGGCCTTCAGTCGGGAGAGAGGGAGAGAGAGAGGGGAGAGGGAGAGAGAGGGAGTGGCCCGGGTACGCACAGTTGATGCATGGCTGGCTGCCCACATGGAGGAGGTCAGCATAGAGAAGGGTAAAAAAGAGGAAGAAAAACGTGGGAAGAGGGAGATTGAGGGATATAAAGATAAAGAGGTAGAGAGAGAGAGAGAGAGAGAGAGAGGAGAAAAAGCGTGAGGACAGATCTAGAGAGGGGAACAAATCGAGAGAGAGAGGGAGGGAGGGACAAATCGAGAGAGAGAGGGAGGGAGGGACAAATCGAGAGAGGGAGGGAGGGAGGGACAAATCGAGAGAGAGAGGGAGGGAGGGAGGGACAAATCGAGAGAGAGAGGGAGGGAGGGAGGGACAAATCGAGAGAGAGAGGGAGGGAGGGAGGGACAAATCGAGAGAGAGAGGGAGGGAGGGACAAATCGAGAGACAGAGGGAGGGAGGGACAAATCGAGAGACAGAGGGAGGGAGGGATAGATTGAGAGACAGAGGGGGGCAGATTGAGAGACAGAGGGGGGCAGATTGAGAGACAGAGGGGGCAGATTGAGAGACAGAGGGGGGCAGATTGAGAGAGAGGGGGGCAGATTGAGAGAGAGGGGGGCAGATTGAGAGATAGAGGGGGGTAGATTGAGAGATAGAGGGGGGTAGATTGAGAGATAGAGGGGGCAGATTGAGAGATAGAGGGGGCAGATTGAGAGATAGAGGGGGCAGATTGAGAGATAGAGGGGGCAGATTGAGAGATAGAGGGGGGCAGATTGAGAGGGTGGGTGGTGGAAGGTGTAGGAGTTTAGGATGAAGAAAGGTGAGGAAAGATAGCGTTCACAGCCTCTATAACAGCTCACTGATAGAAAACTGAACACTACTTCAGGTTTTATCGTAAAAGAATAAGTGGCGTGAAGAGAACTCTTGAAAAGTGGAATATACCTGTGCACTGATTTTGTTGGAGTTTCTGGTACTTAAAAAAGACTAACTGGAAGAAGTGAAGAGAATTCATGTAAGCTGTACTTCGTTAAAATGGCTGAAAACAAGTGCCCACTCAATCATCATAGTTACATTGTAAATAAAACCCTCCTCGTAAAACCTTTAACACATTATTTCTAAAAACTTTCAGATTTCCGGAAGTTACTAAGGTCTAATAAATCGAAAGCGAGGTTAAAAAAAAAAAAACAAAACCGAATCTTGACTGAAAATTTTGCTGCTGCTGCTGCTACTACAAATAATCAAGAGAGACGAAGGGTTTTCAGAAACAAAAGGCCAACATTGACAACAAAAAATCCAGGAGAATGAAGAATCTCGAGAAAGTTGTTTGAATGATAACCCAGTAAATTAAGATTGATGAAATCTCCAAAAGATTCCAGCTGGGGGCAGGTGGGGGTGTTCTAGACGGGTCCCCCCGTTTGTGATTCTTAAAGCTGAGCAGAATGGAGAAAGACCATAAAACCTATCACTGGTTGCATAAATACAGCTTTTTCTTTCATTTATAATAAATAATCTATTGTGGAAAAAGCTAAAAAAAATCGTAGTTCATGATTGTCATAAAAGATTTTATTGCCACTAATGACTGATAACCTTGCTAGTTGATTGATAAAACAAGGCTTTTTGTCTGGATGAGAGGTTCACATTTATTGACAGAGAGAGATGAGCTCTCAAATGGACTTCAGCAAAAATTCATGACTAAAATAATGAAGCAGAAAAACAAATATTTTTCTTTGCATAAAAAGGTTAAAAAAAAATTTTCAGACAAAGAGTGAAGAGGAGAGGAAGGAGGAGAGGAAGGAGGAGGAGAATTATTGAGACGAGAAATCTATTTTCTCCCGCGTTCTGACAGACGCGAGTTGTGACGTCTGCAGAAAAGAAAGAGAAAGAATCAAACTATAGTTACCAAGGCAACGGCGGAGAGTGAAATATGGTAACCTCAGCGGGCCATCATGGCGTCGAGGTTCATTACATTTTACTTAGTGAGCATTAGTAGTTTTTTAGAGAAAGAAAGAGAGAGAAAGAGTGTGGGGAGAGCATGACACGAAACCTTTCAAACAAAAGGAACGAGGTGAAAAAAAAAAAGATCAGATGAAGAGACGTAAAGAAAAAAAGGACGAAGGGAGAAAAAAGGAACAGAGAGAAAAAAAGAAGGGACGAAGAGAAAAAAAGAAGGGACGAAGAGAAAAAAAGAAGGGACGAAGAGAAAAAAAGAAGGGACGAAGAGAAAAAAAGAAGGGACGAAGAGAATAAAAGAAGGGACGAAGAGAATAAAAGAAGGGACGAAGAGAATAAAAGGGAGGGACGAAGAGAATAAAAGGGAGGGACGAAGAGAATAAAAGGGAGGGACGAAGAGAAAAAAAGGGAGGGAAAGGGAGAAGGAGGGAAAGGGAGGGAAAGGGGGAGGGGGAAGGGTAGGAAAGGGAGAGGGAGGGAGAGAGAGGGCTATTTTGAGATACAAATCCAGATTTTGAAGTCGTCTCAGATGTGGTCTTTCCAAAGAATACACGTGTACAAACTTCGCAACAAATGGATTTGGGAACCCCATCCATTGACGACGAATAAAACATCCCCGGAAAAGGATACATTGTCCCACCATTTGTTTATGAGTGGAGAAGTTCTATTGCTATAGAGAAATCCTTTTCTTACGTTAGGTTGGATGTCGAATCCAGTCAAATATACCGACGGACAACAACACATACGTGTGTAAATATTTACGGAATCAAGATTAATCTGACAAAGGGCTAGATGGAAGGGGAAGATTGTGTTCTGACAATCTTTTAAGTTTTAAAAATCAGCATTCAAAATCCCAGCTTTTACCTGGGCACGATCTCCGATCGCAGCTGTTAGCAAGAAATCGGCTATAAGACAGCAAGCAAAACAAACAAACAATAAAACATAGCAGTGTTTTTTTTTAACGTCTGCACCGAGGAGGGGTTGTTTTTTTGCAGAGCAGGTGTTAGATTGAATTCTGGGTTAAGATGTCCTTATATTTGGCACAGAGAAAACGATTTTAAAAAACAGGTCAGACGTAAAAGCCTCTCATTGAGAATGGAATTATTCAGAAAACACACACACACACACACACACACACACACACAGAGCTTCTGTTTGAACAACGTTCAGAAAGTCCTTATCCGAAAATTATTGAGTAATTATCATATGTTGTTCCGACATCTTTTAGTATCGGAGAAATAAATGGTCAGTGTGTGTGTGTGTGAGTAGTGTGCGTGTGTGTGTGAGTGAGTAAGTAAAAGAGAGAGAGGGAGAGAGAGTATGAGAAAGTGTGAGTGTGTATGAGTGAGAGTGTGAGTGTGTATGAGTGAGAGTGTGAGTGTGTATGAGTGAGAGTGTGAGTGTGTATGAGTGAGAGTGTGAGTGTGTATGAGTGAGAGTGTGTATGAGTGAGAGTGTGAGTGTGTATGAGTGAGAGTGTGAGTGTGTATGAGTGAGAGTGTGAGTGTGTATGAGTGAGAGTGTGAGTGTATGAGTGAGAGTGTGAGTGTATGAGTGAGAGTGTGAGTGTATGAGTGAGAGTGTGAGTGTATGAGTGAGAGTGTGAGTGTATGAGTGAGAGTGTGAGTGTATGAGTGAGAGTGTGTGTGTATGAGTGAGAGTGTGTGTGTATGAGTGAGAGTGTGTGTGTATGAGTGAGAGTGTGTGTGTGGGTGTGTGTATGAGTGAGAGTGTGTGTGTGGGTGTGTGTGGGTGTGTGTGTGTGTGAAGCGTCATCTTTTTCTTTTGTTTTCGATCATTCATCTAAAAAGCCCGCTCGCCGTATTGAACGTAAGAAGAACGTAAGAAGAACGTTATCACAATGACTGGATTTGGTGTTTGTTAGTGATCAGGACACAGATCTTTGAACTTCTCCCTCTCCCCCATGCCTTTCTGAACATCGGACCATGTCAGCACCCCTCACCTCTCCTGCCCTGGTATAATTGCCCTGAAATCTTCAAAACCACGTACCGAAAAATACTGATGCGAAAATCAATTTATCGAACCTAGCTGAATAAGTTTGGTTAGACCGGAGAATTCAGTAAAAAAAAAAAAGACTCTTGAAATTCCATAGAATCTTTCCTTGTATTTCAAAATCTTTCCTTTCATTTCTTCTTTTATTAGAAACTCAACAGGTTTCTTCAGTTTTTAAGTAATTCTGCTTGGCTGGCTATCTATCTATCAATCAATCAATCAATCTATCGTGGATACAGGCCACTGTATTGGAGATAGAGTGCTGAAAATTTAAACAATTACTCCTTACGTCTAGAAAAACGGTATTTGAGAGGAAAAAAAATAATTAATAAAACAACGTATTCTCCCTCATCCCATGGGGCACACTTTCAGAAAATTCTATTTCAATTCCAGCAGACCTATTGGGGATATTGTGAAGACAGATAGCAGAGGTGCAAGCAAGGTCTGATTGCTCTCCCCCAACTGCAATTCTTGTTACATTATTTTTCGAGGCTTTTTTATATCATCATTTTTTAAAAAGATTTTTCAGGGTTTCTCATATATATCGCGACCCTAGAGCTCTGGTGCCCCCCTGCAGTTACCGGATCAGTGGGTCCCACCCAACACCTCTGACAGACAGACTGACATGGCATTATGGGCGGAGGAAAAACATTTACAAAGAAACTAAATCCTAATGCAAACTCGATGATATAAGATGTAAGAACAAAAGGAAGCAAACTGCTTATCAATTATTTTTAGCTTCTGACTGTTTGTTAGGTGCAGACCTTCCGATCAATTATATCGAGTTCTCCTTATCAGCGTTTGGTACGTTAAAAGAAGCGCACCGGTTTCCCTTCGCCGATAACAGACTATACAGACGTTTTCATGAAAACGCAGACCTCAGCCCTTAATGAGGAAGACGAAAACTCGGTCGGATTATGCATTTTAGCGCCGATCAACCAACAGAAAGAACGGAAAAGTAAAAACAGAGTCGAGTTCAGTTTTAATTGGTTTTGCCAAAACGGCGTCGTTCATTTCCCGTAGACTCCTTGTTGAACACGGGACCGCAAACACGTTGGCTTTACAGGCTGGAGTTGCTAGCTCCACGTAAACCCCCTCCTTTCCCGGGCTTGGGATTAACTATAACGACTATATGTTTTTGTATTCTCTCAGATAAACTGCCTTACAAAGCCAAGGAGTTTCAACTATAGATTTCTTGAGGGCTGCATTGCAATTTCAATAACAAATAGATTTTTACGGAATGTAGTCGCTTGTTTGCCCCCACGCTAACTATGGACTACCGGGCTGGGCTGAATGCGTCAAACAGTACCGCTGTTTCCCCATGGGTGGATGGAGCAAAACCAAGCCTGTCCTAAGGGCATTAATGCAAAGTGAACGTAAACAGTCTTCAGCAGTTTAAAAACTTTGAAAACTGAAGGACCCCTCCGATGAAGGAAAAGTTCTGGCTGACTCCTATTTTCTGCATTTAGTTTTTAGAGAAATCAATGGACTACAATAATAAACAATTTTTCTCCTCTAAAAATCATAATTATTCTAAAAGAATTACATCAATTTGAATTCTGATATAAGGTACAGGTGTGTGTATACAAAGAATGATATTCCTTTGCCACAAATTAGTTTGCCGGGTCCCTAGGAATCCACAGACCCCAGTTTCAACCTCAGTGGTTTCGAAACTAGGGTCTTTGGATTCCTTAGGACTCTCGAATTCAGTGACCACTCCGCCACTCTGTACCTCTCAAATGACATGATTACTATTAAATGCAGATTTCGAGTCTTCTGTCAGTGGTGTGTTCTCGTTCAAATATTGGCATGTCATTAATATGAAAATAATAAGATTTGCTTAGTTTGGCACAGGGATACAACCAAAAGGGCTCCCAATGACGATCGATCTCATCAATGGTCTCCGTGACAATCTTGCTAACGACAGATATTTTGTGAAGATAAGCCTTGAATGGAATAATCATAATTAATTCATATAGATATGATTTTATAAAACACATCAGATGCTTTTGTGGATTTAACTTTTTCAAATTAGTTTTGTTTGCAATCAAGTCCATTTTTTTTATCGCTGGGTTATAAGAATGAAGTCCAAAGTTTGTATTGTAGATCTCCAAGCGTTTTCGACCACCATGGATCATTATCAGGAAGGATTTGATTGAAAGGAAAATTACTGCCAAAATATACATAAATACAATTATAGGTTAATTATATTTTATCTGTAAATATGATTTTAGATTAATTACACTATTGATACTTACTAGGTTTAGCTTTGGCCAGGGTTAACTTAATGAGACATACAGGATCGAAGTAACAATACTAACAATTTCCTGCAAGATTTGCTTGTTGCCATTGCTTTACAGACCGGAATAGACGTGAATTCTAAAACATATTTGTGTTGTTATGTAAGGGGCTTAGACTTATATACACACGTCCTGATGTCGACACACGCACACGCAGATATACATCTGCAAACACACCTACAGATCAAGACATGAACTTCGGAAACGAGAGAGCGAGAGAGAGAGAGAGAGAGAGAGTTGATATTTTCTCTACTCTCTCTCTCCTAGCAGAGAATTTACCTTGTGGTAAGATCATGATCTCTAAAACACGAGGAGACATGACGTCATTGTTTTACTTGTTGAAAAGTCTTCCTGGAGACAATTTATTTCAAGTTAGCGAACAAATCATCAAAGAAGAAATTGAAAAAAAAATCATAAACAAGAAAGAAAGGAAAACAAAGAAACGATGGTTCGAAATCTGAAAAGATCGCTGTCTCCTTCGCACAACATCTACCATTAACCCATTAACGGCTGAATGTGGTGATGAGTAATAGTTATCCATTGCAAGATAATTCATCAAAGCATATCGTAGGCATACGTAAAAATGTATTCTCTGTTTGTTTGCGCATTGATCTCATTTGTCAATTTAAACTTCCCACTACAACATAACAATGGAGTTTACGCCATTGAAAATCTGTGTCTGATTATCTTTTGAAATAGCCTGAGTCGAGTGGAGATTTGGAAAAAAAATTAAAATTAGGATATTTGAATTATCAAAGGTAAATTACCAATAAAGATATCTTTAGGTTCCTCGGTGCTGATCCATACATAAATAACCCCGTCATTTTTTACGGGTATATTCTAGTTACAAATTAAAAGCTCCGACTCACAGATAGAACTTAGTTGCCACCTATCACAATAAAATGGAAATTTTATTGAGTTAACCATAGATCTTCAATGACGTAAAATCCCGTCTTTCGCAGCTAATAGGTTGAACAAGAAAGAAACAAAGAGAAGCTGAAAATCAATGGATGTTTAATGAAAGACTAGACAGAACTCAGCAAATCGTTGTTATTGAAAAAGAGACAGGTCTGGTTAATCACTCAGTAGGAAACGTCACGTGACCAACATCTTTTGGCAGCATAACGTGTTAGGGATGACACATTAAAAATTGGAAAAAAGGGATGATCAATGAATAAGTTACTTCTATCGTCTTTTGTTGGACAATGATCATTAAAAAATCTGAATCGAAAAAAAAGCAAAAATGAATGCGGCCGGACACAAACTAAGGAACCAATTTAACATAAACGTACATTGTATCTTGACATTATAAGGAGTAAATGGTTTAATTTTCAGCCATCAGGCTCCATTGGCACGGCCTGTAAGCGTCATACGTACATACATAGTCAGCCAGACTGACTTGAAAACTCAAGAAGCCTAGTTTGATTTTAACAGTTTTGGATGACGGTTTCTTACAAAGAAGAAACTAAAAGAAACGAAGGTTTGAAAATCTGAAAAGGTCGTAGTCTCTCTGACACAACATCGACCATTGAGCAAAGAAGGAAACAGTGTTAAGAGATGAGGAAAATCTACGACTGTTTAATGTAGAATCAGAAATGGCCGTTTTACCCCCGGCCTTCTTCAGGTATCCGTCGTAGTTGATAACCTTCAAGGAATTTCGAACTAAACCCTTCATTCAACCCACAGGATTAGGTTTTTCTCAATTCTGGTGTCCATGCTAGAGGATATCCTGTTAAATTTCATTCGTCCTTACGATATCGCTTGTCTGCCTCTTCAAATGAATCGGGGTTTATAACATTTTGGCACTACCTAAACCAGAGATTGAACTCGGGGTTGCATGTTACCAGGCACGTTTAAATAAAACTTATCCATTCGACCATGTGTGGGTAGTGCAAAATAAAGTCATATATTCTGGTTCAGTAGAAAAGCTACTGACCACGACAGACACCTGATGGAGTGCGAGGAGTACGACGGCTGAAACGTTATGACTATAACAATCAAGATGAGGACACTCGTCCGAGTGAATCGGTATATAATCATGATGATTCCTCATCTCAGACATCCAGACAATGACCAGAAGAAGATCCCTCAAAAGTTTGAAATAATGTAGTGGGGGTGCTGTCAGCAGAGTTGATTAATGAACACATCTCAGACCAGATTAACAGAAAACGGTACATTTTTTACCTGACGTCATTTGGAAATAAACCAAATTCAAGTAAGAGATTGACAACTGACAAAAGAAAAAAAAATTCGACTTTCTTTTGGTTGTCCCCACCCCTGTTGACTTCTTGTGGAGCATAGGGTCGCAACAACTATTTATGTTTTACTGTTGCTTGCTCCAAGCACAACCCTTTTCCTTTACCCGGGCTTGGGACTGTAGGTTTTTGGGGTAATGGCAGGGGCTTGGGAAGTGCCATCAACAAGTTTTTATTAATGAACACATCTCAGACAGGAATAACAGAAAACAGCAAAAAAACCAGCAAGACACGATTTTCAATTTTTGTCTGTCTGGCAACCATCATGTGTTAAAGAATTTCCTGCAGTCAAATTTTTCTTCCCGTTAACATGAAGATCTTATTTTCATTAAATTTTTTTTACCTGACGTCATTAGCAAAAAAAAAAAAAAAAAAAAAAAAAAAAAAAAAAATCAAGCAAAGCCAAAAAAAAAAAAAAAAAATGACAACTGACAAAAACCAATTTAAGCTTGTTAATATTTTGGGCTGTGGAGGGTCGAGCCTGAGGGGTGACGAATCATTTATAAACAGCACCAAGAATTTCATCTAGAATAGGTAGACAGAGTTTATTTCGGATAACAGTCGTCAAAATGTCCGTCGCTTTTATGCAGAAGCTATTTTTAACAGAGATAAAATTCGACAGATCTATGAATGACAAAAACTTTTCCTTTCAGACCAAATTTCGAGAGGTTCACAAGAAAGAGGGGATAGAGGGAAGGGAATGTTTTCTTCTCCTTTTTACGTCACATTAATCCTTTTTATAAAAATAAATTCTCAAAAAAGAAACAAGAGAAAGTACCAGAGAGAGAGAGAGAGAGAGAGAGAGACTATTCAGTATCTATAAACGATATAAACACTTGATATATATCTATATTTTTTCATTTCCGAATGAATTATATTGCATTTCGGACGATATTTTTCTTTTTGCAGCAATGCTCTTTCATTCTTGTTGGGGACTTCTACAAGGATTAATTCGAAAAATCAACTGGAAACTAATGGTTTTATTACAGAGTCAAATATTGACAAAAGCTGTAAAAAATTCTACAAAGGTTTTGAACAGAGTCTTTTGAACAACCATAGTCATAAAAAATGGCAAAAGTTCTCTCCTTTTTTTTCATGTACTTGTGTATGCTTGTTCGGTTGTGTATTCTAGCGCTCCTAGCCATACCGTTTCATCTACGGACTCGAAAATTGACATCAGTACTGCACTAGGCCCTTCTAAAAATGTTCTAATCTTTTTTTTGAAAAAAAAAAGGCTCTTTTTGACCTTTTGGGGACCTTATTTTGACGGGTTTATCAATAACTTCTAGATTTAGATACTTCTAGTTATTCTACAGTTTTCCAGAGGAAAATGGTAGTGATGTCATAACTAGAATTCATTCTATTTAATCTTCGACGAAATTTCTGTTTACAAGACCACCAAATTTGACAGTGCACTTGTCAAATTATTAACCGCAATAACAAATTGTTGTGCGATTTAAATATATGTGGTGTTATCAATAAGAGAAAGCGGCAAACTCTCCCAATTGGGAGATTAATATAATACTCTCTCACTCACCACCAATTAGGTTTTGTGCAAAACCAAACTTAACTTTGTAAATATTATGATCTCATCAGAGAATTGGCAGAAACGTTAAGCTTTGAGGTTGAATGCCTTAACGCTTCCCAAACTACTGGGACGTATATATCTCGAGTTTTTATGGCTGCTGCGATATATATTAGCCTGTAGAATATCTTTTCTAAGTCTACTGGGACATTTACTTCAGGCGCTAAGCACTCTATGTTAGTCTTGAAAAGGTTAAACTGAATCAAGTCGGGTTAGAGAAAAACGAAACGATAAAACCAATTTTTTTTTTCCTTCTGAAATATCTTCTTGTTGGGGTTTCTCTCATTTTGCTTTGTAATTAGATTTCATTCCAACAGAAACAACAACAAAAATATCTCGTAAATTAACACAACCATTGTTTTTTTTTTTTGTTTTGGCTTTTCCCAGGAAACGGTTTATGTTACTTTTCACGTCATAAATTGGAGGTAATGATAATCCTTGGTCTTACGATGTAAATTGTGGAAGTTGAAGACAGCACACAAAGGCTACAAAAGGTATAACTATGGAAAGTATTGATCAGATAATAAAGCAAGAAGTTAAAAGCCATTAATTTGTTCTTTATCAGACTATCAC
>OY735213.1:4196603-4384103 GCA_963457665.1 Thysanoteuthis rhombus
GGCCCTTTATGTAATGTAAAGTAGAAAGTTTACAGAACCGGATAAGAGGGAAAGAAAGTGCTCGTAGCAACAGTCAAACCTCATTTGAAGCCTTGTTTCTTGTTACTGTCCAGCGATTGGCTGATCACACAGCCTCGCTTTGAAGTTTATCAACCATTCGTAAAATACAGGAACGGTCTAAAGTTGTTCGTACCGCTTAACGCATCTTGTGATGACAGACAGATACGGTTGGTTGGTGAGCATGGATTCCAGGGAGCATTTGAATAACCAAAAATAAGAAGCAGGTCATTCGGTGTACAACAACATATCATCTGAACCGGAGAACAAAAAATTCCATAATCGATTTACAGTCGATTACTATGAAGGGGAAAGAGTGGACGTTTAAAAAGGCTAAAAGCGGCTAGATGAATCAATGACTGACTTTAATTATACTTTTTGCTTCTTTGTACAAGTTTCTTCAGTGTGTGTATAGAACATTTTTCAATTATCTGGAAATAAAATATTTCCACTTGCAGCCATTTCAAAAGCTTTTTAAAGGAAAATGTAGCCATTTTAGCCACATCTAGCCATTTAAACTACCCCAAAACGGATACTGTCTTTTGGACCCGTCAAACCAATGATTCCTTTACAATAGTCAGATCATCCAAAGTTCATACCAGAGAATGATGGTGAGGTAGTTCATCCCGAAGACCATTCTCTCTTATACTTGGATTAGCACAAGGAATGAAAAAGTTATAATTGTATTCATGAAGTGTATACATTAGTTATAAACACTGTATAACCTTTTTTTTTTCATACTTCCATTCTATTGAGAATTGATTGAAAAGAAAAATATGACGTGATGCTATGTAAAAAAAACAAACATTATTTCTTCGCCCACTCTCCCTTCCCTCACTTTCTGATAAACACTTTCAACCTTTTCAAATTTGGTTCGGACAAGTTTTGGCAATCATAGACCTGTCGACGTTGGTCGTAGGTCATGAATCTTTGAAAAAAAAATTCCCAAGATCATAAAATAATTTGTAAATATGTTAGTATTTGATTTTTTTCCCCTCTACATTGGAGACATCGCTTTATTAATAATTAGATTAAGAATGATATCAACAAAGCAAACAGTAAATATTCACACAAAATACGTCCACTTTGCGGCAATAGCCTTTAACTAACGATCCTTGGATGATAATGTGATCTTTGAGAAAATTCTGTTGGCCTAGTATTGATGAATTCAGTAAAAGTACGAATTAGGGCTTCTCTATTATTTAAGTTTTTGAAATAATTTCAGCTTTCCATTCATAAGAGTCCACAGCATAATTCTCCCCTCGGGCGTTTTATCTTGCAATATCATGTTAATATACCGATATGTTCCGTCAGTTTGAAAAGTAAGAAAAATGTGTTGAAAACTAAACTGAATAATTCTTCAAATATCAAAATTACAAAAAAGAATACAATACTTGCAGGGTCAAACTCCACCCCTATTTCTATTCCGACTAAGATGACTCCTGCAACTTTCGTATTGCATATATTATAGATATAATATATATATATATATATATATATATATATATATATATATATATAAAACTCACCCACAATGCATAGCTCCTGGTAGTGGACTCTGGTTCCACATGGTACATTTTAATACACACACACACACAGCACACACCACTGATGATGAGAAGAATCCCGAAACATGTATGGACTATTGACTTATAAGGATTAATAAACCTTACCACCAAACACTTCACTCCCGAGTCTGTCTCACTCTCTACAGTACACATTATATATATATATATATATATATATATATATATATATATATATATATATATATATATATATATATATATATATATATTAATTATATGTATTTAGATAAACCAATGCATTTATGTATGATAATTTTTCGTTAATATGTAAGACTTGTCAATTTAGCTCAATCGATAAGACAAGTTCAAATCGCAGAAGGATAACGTGGATCTTACCGATAGATTTACACTCCCCATTTTGGTGAGGATTGTTCTTGTTACGGTAAAAAAAAAGTCAACTCCAGACTTCGTACTGGAGTTGACAAAATAAAGAAAAATCAATAAACAAACATGAATTTGCGAGTTCTCAAGCACAAACGCCAACAACAATATAAAATAAATATCTATATTCAAAAATAGATTTTGAAATTGCAATAGTCTAGGATATTTGTACAGACAAGTATTTTAAAAATCCTAATTTGATAAACTCTACATAAATCAGTCACATCCGTTTTTTGAGAACTTTTTTGTTGTTGTCATATACGAAACGTAGACACCATAAATAAATACAAATAAAAATGATAAGTGAATTGTTGAAAAGGAATTCTTATACAGACCATTTGTCGCAGCAGATTTATTCGTTTTTTTTGTTTTTTGGTCGGGAAGGAGAATTGAAGATGGAAACACTTACCTGGAAAAGAGAGAAAAAAAAATTAAATATTGAGCAATTTATTTGATTGAAAACATAATTTTTTCTTATGATACATTCATTCTCATCAACAAAATTTTGATTTATAATATAGACATAGGGTAATCCTTAGTTATTTGGTCCTAAAATACGATAGCATGAAGACTGTCAAAAGTTATCCCTTTTGATGGCTAAAAATGTCCAGATTTTCCATTTTTTTTTTCAATTTCCAGCTAAGTTCATCGCTAAAGTGTTATGTATGCTCCCAAATCCATTCAATGGGTTAGGGGTTAGAATTTAGAGAACGATAAGAACTGGGGAAAGTAGACCACTACATCTACCTAGAATGACAAATCTCCATGAACCCACAAAAGAAGAAATAAAACAAAGAATCACCGCAAGATGGCAAACTTTCGGCAGAGCAAGCTCAACTTTCAAAAACCAGACGATCCCAATAATCCCAACAAGAGGAGTGAACAACCAATGCATCCCCCAATAGTCACTCATGGAGCCGAAACATGGAACCTAACCAAGAGACAGGCCTGCAAACTGAGAAGTATGCAACGTGCACATGAGAGATAACAAGAAACCATAGTATATAAGGAAGAAAACGGGAGTCCAAGACATCATAGAATCTAATAGAAAACTTAAATGGCAATGGGCGGGCCATGTTGCAATAATGATAGACAATCAATGGACGACACGACTCAAACATGGGTCATGAGAGATCACATGCGAAACCGTGGCCGATAGAATACAAGATGGAGAGATGAACTAGACAAATTAAGAAAATACTGGCAATGATAGAGTAATGTGGCGGATCCTGCAGAAGGTCTATGTCCAACGATGGATGTTGAAAGATTGATGATGATGAATGATGATCTTGGATTTGGAAAACGGTATCTTATTGCGTGAACAAAAAAAATATCTAGGTATTTTAGCCATCAAGGGAGTTAACTTTTGGCAACTTTCATGACGACGTTATTTTGGACCAAATAACCAAGGATTACCAGACATTGTTCTTAGAATATACCGTAATTTATAAAAACTTTTGAAAAATGTCTTATAATCTGTATTTTAGTAATTCCTCCCCAAGAGATATCTTTTTGTAAGCTACAATATCTAGATCGTTAGTTTTCTTCTGTTTTTTAGTTGTTATATTGGCAAAACCTGGTTATGTATGGTTGAGTCGGTACCACTCGTACGTTGTTAACAATTGTCAAAATCCAACTGTGACTGAATGTTATATTCACGTCCTCAGCTGTTACGTTTTAAGTATTGTCTATACATATGCTTTTTTTCGTTAAAAAAATCTCGTAAAATTTCGAATATATCCGTGAATTCTCCGATCCGATTAAAAATAACCAATAGTTCTTTGAGTTTTTGTAAATATCATTAAACCATGATTTTTTTAAATACACTATATATGATCTCATTACTTGCTTATATATATATATATATATATATATATATATATATATATGCAAAAGAGGCCTTTTCTTTCCTTTTCTTTGAAATCACTTTCATATGGTATAGAACGAATTTACCAATAATCCTTCACCCAGCGACTCCAGTTATCCACAATATGATAAATAATAAATAAATATAACTAAATCATAGAGCAACTTTCCTTCCTTTAAAAGAAACATATCGCGTTCTATGTTTCTGAATTCGATCGAAAAGCTCAGTTTTTTCCCCCGCGTTCGTGACAGAAAGCGGCAAAACAATCAGACTATTTTTAAAGTGACGCATGCGCAGTCGTGACATGGCGTAAAGGCTCAACGCCATTTCTCTTGATTTCTCCCGGAAGTAGTAAAGCTCAAACAGACATGCGCACAAAGGGCTCGTTGATCTGCTTCACTCACCAAATCTCAAGAGCTGGCCACTGGAATGACAGATGGAAAGGCTGTAAAAGCCGGAAATATATTTCACTAAATATAAAATATTTAACTATAAATAATGAGTATATTACGATGAATATATAAATATGAACACGTCTCGTTTCTGTGGGGTCAAACTTTACTTTCACTTCTATTCCGACTGAAGGTGATTACTACAACTTTTTTTACAATTGTACATATGATAAATGAATTGAAAAAATATTTCATTATGCACATACATATAGAATGAAATAGGCCATTGCGTGTATTTGTAAGATTGATTTTCGTTGACATGCAAGACTTGTCAGTTTGGCTCAGTCGGTCAACGAGTCACCTACCGATCACTTGTGATTTCAAATCACGATAGAGAAATTTTGAATTTATATATCAGCTCAGTTTAACGTGACGGGGCAGACATATGAGGAAGGATTTGCCCCCCTAAATTAGGCGAAGATTGTTCTTGTTACGGTGGTAAAAAAAACAAAGGCAACTCCAGTTTTTGACTTGGATTAGAGTTTGACAACAACGTAGAGGAATGGATCCATGATCGAATATACCTTTTACTGAATAAAGTTCCGTAAAAGGAAGGATTGTCCTTATAACCTTCCAAAGATCCAGTTGTTGAAACATAACTGCCTTTCTTAAAAAGGAAGGATCCAACCTTCTATCGCTTGTTCAGTGGACCATTAGAATCTTCTAGAGCAGGTATTCTCAACACTGCCATAGACTCTGACACATTTGTAGGGGGCCAGAGATATGGAAAAACCCTTGTTGAACGGATTTTATCATACAATGAGATACTCTCTATCACCGAAAACGGTAAAAAAATATGAATCTAGTGCGAACTTGACCATCGCTAAGTGTCCTGAGTAGACATTATTTTGAGCCTGTCTGTCACGTGGTAAAGTTCTGTATTAACGTTTGTTTCCTCTGGCTATTTTCTAGTGTTTGCAAGCGCGTCTGGCGATTTCTACGATGGATAACAACCCCCCCCCCCCCCCAGCAGAGACTACCGTAATGCTTCAAAGCTTCTAGGAAGGGTCCTTAGCTAAGACAAGTATACGAATGGTATTTGCGTTTCAAACGGGGCGAAATGTCACGTGAAAACTAACCACGATGCAGCTAAACCTCAACGTGTTTGGCGGTTTGTCTTGGAGTTCATGCCTGGGAATGTTAACGGAAGATTTGAAAATGGATGAGACTTCAACTCCTTCAACCAAAACTGTCAACATAGGTTTCTTCAGTTTTTAAGTGGTTCATATATGTGACTTCCGTACAGACCGCACAAGCATGAAGCAAGGGGCTAAAGATTTGAGCATTTACTCCGTATGCTTAGAAAAAAAGTTTTTTTTTCTTCCAATTCACCATCAAAATAAGTAGAATAAAACAGGGGTAAATTTACAATATAATTTCATGCTAAATGATCACTTAGTTTGTATACAGTAGCGTTGACGCCCAATCGTTTTTGGAAAAATCGTACTTGGTGATTGATGCCCAACAAAAGGCGAGTAAATGCAACTTATTCATTGATCAGCTATTTTCCCAAACTTTCAATTGATCACTCCCAACACGACATGCAGCCAAGAGATGTCGGTCACATGACAAACCAGACCTGTAGTTTCACTTATTTTTTGGGTGCCCCTTCGTATTATACTGTGAACGAAATGGCACGGAAGAGTAAGTTGCGTCTGTGAATCTAATCAATTGAAAATAAATAAACAGAATGTCCAGAAACCGAGCACAAGATTTTCTTGACAGCAAGTTCAAATTTCCCTGCTTCCTGGGCAATTCCCGGTTGCCACTAAGCATTCTCTGTTTCAGCGGACATCTTGACACCGACTGGCCTTCTTCTGAACGGGGGAAAAAAAGGAGTTCCGCTCGAGTGACTACGCCTTATTAGTTTACTTCGCTGATGCCGAAAAGCGGCCCAGACTGTGCTGAAGTCAAATGCCCGGTTTGCTACGGGAAATTGAGTGTGTGGGGTGTTTAGGGATGGGGGATAGGGGTGAGGACCTAGTGCTCGATTGGTCTTCTTTACTCACCACCACCCTGTCGAGATCCCCCTCCCTTACGATGCCTTGACCGGTCCACTTACGATATGGACGGACAGCTGGAGAGCGAGTGTATTAACATCACATCAGTTCTTCGACAGACAAAGAAGAGAATACAGTTAGATTTCACTGGAGAAAACCGGACAAAAGAGAAAGAAAAGGTTGTTATAAAAAGGAAGGAAAAGAAGATAAACACAGCGAACATGAGGAATAAATAATGCCTGAGAAAATGTTCGAAAATAAATTTGAGCTAAAACAATCTGGGACAAGCACAAAACAAAAATGCTACCATGAGAGACATTGGAAGAGAAATGTTTCAAGAGACGTGGCTGTAACAGAAAAATGAAAGCCAAGATACCGTCTCTCACTATCTTGTTCTCACTTTTGTTCACTTTCTATCTCTGTCTCTCACTTGATCCTTTTCACTCGCATTGCTTTTCACTCTCTCTTGCTCTCGGACTTTCTTTTGCTTTCTCTCATGGTTGGGAGAGTGTTTGGTGTAGCCGGTGAAGAGATGTCCGCTTCGAGAGGCTACAGGTCTTTTTACTGAAAGGAGATTATGTGTGGCCATGTTAGATTAAAGGTTTTCGCTCCAGTGACCTAAGTGAAGAGTTGAGAGTTACGAGTGTTTGGGGAATGGAGAATGATCCAGACAGAGAGAGAGAGAGAGAGAGAGAGAGAGAGAGAGAGAGAGAGAGAGAGAGAGGGCAAAAGGGGAAGAGACAGAGGGTGAGTATGAGAGAGAGAAAGTGGAGGAAAAGTGAGGAAGAGAACAAACAAAAGAGTCGTTAGGAAGACGATTCTTTTGATGAAATTCGTTTTTGAGATACATATGGGCTCAAAAATGGTATTCAGAGTAAGAAGAATCGATGATGATGAGAGAGAGAGAGAGAGAGAGAGAGAGAGAGAGAGAGAGAGAGAGCGAGCGAGCGAAGAAGAAAAACCACAGATTGTTCAAAGCACGAGATGCTATTCAGACAATTTTTGACAGCATTGGTGAACATTTGTTTCTGTAATAAAACTATTTGTTTCATATTGATTTTTCAAATTAATCCTCGTTAAAAACGCCCGAAACAGAAATAAATAATCATTACATCAAAAATAAGATGAAAATTATCGTTCGAAATGCAATATAATTCATTGGGGAATGAATATATATATATATATATATATATGCAAGTGTATACATTCGTTATGAACACTGTATTGTCTGATTTCTCTATTTTTTTTTTCATTTTGAGAATTGATAAGAAAAGTGGATAATATGACGTAAAAAAGATCCTGTTTCTTCCCGGTTCCCATCTTTTCCTAATTTGATCTGAACGGAAATGTTTTCGGCATTCATAGACCCGTCAACGTTGAAAATGGAAGTTGGTGCATGCGGGTTTAGCGCGGGAGTCGAAGGACGAATATAACAGTAATGTTAATGCACGTGTAAGGTAGTAGGAAAGACCAAGTCTGGTCAATCGTCACACCTGCCAGCTCTCACAGTTTTGTGGAGAGTCACAAGATTTTCATTTCGATCTCACCGCTTGGTATCCATTTAATAGGGTTTCTAAAATCTTTGTTGCAAACTTTCCAGAATAACCATTCCAAACGATTCTAGCAACTGTTGATTAGTTCTTTGTACTGTGTTTAGAATTGCAGACGTGATCTTCGTTCTACCACTCATAATGCAGAAGGGAGAGACTGTTTCGTATTGTCCACAAAAGATGAAACTGACAGTCGCACATCTATTATCTTAGATGGCACTTTGTCAAGCATTTTAGCCATTAATTCAAGATTTAAAGAGTCAGATCCTGTGTCATAAATGGCGAGCAGGTAAATGATCTTATGAAAAAAAAAATCCCAGAATGCAACAGTCAAATATTACAATGCTCATTAGGGTTGATACTTGGATTAAAAAATGATATTTATGTTTTTTACTTATTTTTAGCATCACCCTGGGATCTCTAGGTCTTTGGTGAACGATTTTTGTACCCTGGAGGTTGTCAGGTTTGTGTAGTTGGCAGTGCATGACTAGCCCTCACCTGGGTAGTCTTTTGTGGCCTTGTGCCATGCTAATGTACCCAAACCAGTGAGAAATAATCAGAAATGTATAAAATTGAGTACTGGCCTGGTGCCTGGGGGTGGGTGGGGGCTTGTGTAAAAGAAATCCTGGTTTATGTTGCATTTATTTCTTTAAGAATATTTTTAATTTGGAGAAAAAAGACAATATACGTAGAAAGAGTGGTGTAGTGTTAGAAAAAGAAAAAGGAAAAAAAAAAAAAAAGAAATACTGGAATGCAGGGGTGTCTGCTGTCGGAGGAGGAGGAGGGAAGTAACCCCCTTCACACTCTCTGAAAATTAAAAAAAAATAACCGATTTCAGAGATATTTTGAGACCATATGGGATACTTATTTGAACATATATAGACTGATTTTTATCATGAAGGTAATTATTCGAATAGAGAACTCTAATAATTGATCATATTTTCCCCCGATTCTATCCACTAATCATAATTGTAAAATGGTAGGAATTCTCTACTCGCGTTTTCATCATGATGGGTGATCTAATTTTTTTTCTTTGGGGAGGGGGGTGCAGCTTTAGTAATTAAACACGTTCACGCCCTCCTATGTCTATCGGAGATTTTTTTAAGAGTGGAGTAAAAAAAAACAAAAAAAAAAAAACTCCGTGTTTCGCAAGTCTTTTTCGGCAATTGGATTCATTTAGTATTCGAGTGTGGAAGATCAGAAACTTTCATTTTTTTATTAGCTCAAAGGAATCAAAAGTTATACGCAAACAAAGTTTCGAAGTTAGGAAGTAATTTTAAAATTTTAATTCTGTTGTTAGTACAGGGAAAAAGGATGTAAAAATAGCCGAAGAAGTAATAAGTGTCAATATGTCATTACAAATCCATGTAATGAATACGTAATACTCTCAGCTGTAACGTCAACAAACTACCACCAACCAGATATATAGAAAGGATTAACGAAAAGAAGGTTCGAATCACTTATGGTCAAATAAGGTTCATAGAATCCAATAACTGCTACTTCTTCCACATTATTAATTGGCCATCCGCTTGGAAAATACAAGAATTGTCAACTCCTATGTAAGACTATTTCGAAGACAAAACTTTCAAAATTGGTCGCGTTAACATAATTTGAAAACAAAAAGTAATGCGAATAAATTGTAGTAAATTCACCCTGTTGCACCCCACCACGAACTCCCGTGCGTGTGTGTAATGAAGGCTGGTAAAATGAATGTTCATAGTTACAGAGACAGGAAACAAGAGAGGAGGAAAAGTTTCATAGCAGAAAAAAAATAAACAGTGATTCAAGGGAGGTAACTATCGTGTTACTAATAGGATTACTGTCGTCCATTTGACAAAGAAAGGAAGAGGAAAATAGACACATATTTTGTTTTCTGCTCGATTTAATCCCAAATTAATGGCATTGGTTTGCCTTAATTGTCTCAACGTTGTGGGGGTGGAGGGAGATATTTTGTCCCCCCCCACACACACGTATATGCATACACATGCTTTCAATCAAAATTCTCATCTCGTTTATTCTCGGTATATATATATTACACACACAAATATATACGTGCATATACACATACATATAAACATACACACAGATGCACGTCAACATATACATCTACCCATTTCACATATATCCGCATATACACTCATAGCTCATGTATACACACACATCAACCTACATGCATATATACGTATGTAAGTGTTTACTTATCGGTACATGTGCTTAATTAAGTAAATACCTATGTTGTATACGTATCTTCCAAATAAAAAAGGCGGAGATGAACGTTTGTTTGAAGATTATTATTTAGTCTTTCTTTCCCAGCCGATTGGCAACCTTTCCAATCATTTATTGGGCGGAACAAACGCCAAGCCTTGTACACAGGTGAACTCACCGGTTGTTTATATTGCACTAAAGCCAACACACAGACACTCACCACACGGACACACACTCAGCACCAATATATCGCAGTAAGAGCCTCTTTCGATAGCAGAGTACCTGAACTTGGGAAGTAGACTAAATAAAATAAATGTCTGTTTTTCTTGTGAATATGTAGCGAACAATATTCCGCTTTTATTGACTCCTACGCTGAAGCAAGCCAAGTGATTTCCAATCGGGGTGGAACGAACCCTTCTTCTTCTCCAAGTCTCCAATGATCAGGGGGGGTTGCTTCGCAAGATTCCATAAGATCTTTGGGCCCTAATTGATCACTTCGAGGTTTTCGGGGGGGGGGGGCACTTGACCAAAATGAAGAAAGCAAAATGTTCTTTTGAAGAAACTCCGTAACGACCGCCCACGATCAAGTAATTTAATTAAGCGAACAAGTGCGCTGCTGATGGCATTGGAGCAAAAATCAATTAAGAGATATCAGATGTTGAATGTAGATTGGATCATTCCACCGAGAGAAAGTGGATAATTACAGGTATACCTCGATTTGTGCTGTTAATTCGTTCCAAAATTTTCTGAGATGTTCTAATCCGCACTGTTCAAGGTCTAATTATAATGCAATGTATTTTTCTGCTTATACTTGGTTAGATTAATATGTACCGCAATACGTTAATCGTACAACCAGCACTAATCTAAACCGTACTATTCAAGGTATTCCTGTACTTCGAAACCGGGTATAAAATATTTTCGAATTTACTTGGAAGAGCTGCTTGTAATCACTCATGTCAGTCCGTCTGTTTATCCACACAATATCTCCAAAAGTTCTCAATTAATTAAAATAGCATTTTCCGTGGGCTATGGAACAATTTATTAAATTCGGGGGCAGACCCAGGAATCTTTTCTCCCCTGCATCGCAACTATCTGTCCTCGCGATACAATACCTCCAAAGTTCTCAATTTTTGTGGAAGGGTAGGCGACTGGGTATGGAACTTATCAAATTTTGGGGCGAATCCAGGATTCTGAATCGAAGCTTTATATCCCTCTCCTCCAAAAAAATCTCAGAAGTTTTACATCTACGGAAGAATAGTATTCATGTTCCATACAAACATATGCATATGTATTTTTTCATACATGTAATCTCTCATGTTTGTCCACTCAATATCTCTAAAAGTTCTCAAATAATTTCGATGAAACTTTCTTGAAATGTGTATCATTGCCTAGAGAGGAAATCATCAAATTTTCGGGCAGATCCACGAAATTTTTCCACTGTTTCCTCAGTTGCTACATATGAACAGATTTTCATTCATTTTTTTTTCTAATGACAATGGCGCTAATAGAGGTATGCGGTCTCCGAGTGCTTTTTAGTTTAATTAATTGGTCTAACATCAAACATCAATTAATAAATATCCGAATTTGAATGTAGATTGGATCGTTCCATGTAATTTTTCAAAGAATGTAAGAAGATAATTATTCCAAAGCCAATGTTTTTCTAATTCTTTCAGATCCCATCATTAAGGAATGATTACGATCAGCATTTCTTTTTTTTTACCCAGCCTCATAATCCGAGTTAATTGTTTGGCAGCAATGCAATTTTTTTTGTCTGAGGCAGAAAAAAACGGGACAATCATTCACTATGGGTGTCTGCCGTCGTTGTCTCCTTTTTCTCTATTTTGTCATCCCTCGAAATATTTCGATGAAATTTCATATGCTGGCTTGTGAAAAGATCGTAACTAGGCGCATGGTGAGTTACAGCCGATCCGAGTGTTTGTTTATATTCTATAAGCAAAAACATTTTTGTTTATAATTGGAAAATCCTTTCAAATCTTTACCGATTTTTCAGAAGTTTGGCTATGAATGGCGAGTTATGGTCGATTCAATTGTTCGTTTATATTGCATGCGTAAATAACTATATGTCAACATGGAAAAAGATATAGAACTTTGGAACGGCTAAATTGATTAGAATGAAAAATGTTATACGGGTTCTTGGGTATTCAATTACTGGAAATATGTATCATTTTGAGAATTTCACGGGTTGAATAAAAAAATCTCGGAGTTGACGTTCCTAATGAACAACTAATTGCCGGTCTCTCTCTCTCTCTTTTTAGTTGGTGACCTTTGTACTTCCAAGATTCTAAGGTCCGCAGTTTGATAGACCTTTCCGATTTAATAGTAAGACATTAGGAGGTGGGGAGGGGGTGAAGAGCCTTACACTGCCACGTTGGAAGGGAGTGGATGCCAATGTTGCCAACTTAGATTTAAACAAAAACAAACAAAAAAAAAAAGTGGGGGTCTGGATATCGTTCCCGAATTCAACAAATTAAACAAAACACTCGACTCACTAATTCGAAAAAAAACATAAAAAAAATAAATAAATAAATAAACAGAACAAAGAATCAAAACCCAACATATAGATTTGCAACTGATGAATACATGCCTTTTCCAAGGGAATCACGTAGAGTGAACTCGTTCCGTCGATCTCATTCTCAGTGGTGTTAACCGCTCGGCCAATTGTACCTCCTTTCTGATGCGCCGTTCAGGTCTTATCAATACGAAGTGATTACAATCGACTTCAGTTTGTATCCAGTCTCACAATCTGAGTTCTATATAGATTGCTGTTCATTGCAACAAATCTGATTAGAATCTTGTCTTTATGATTATCCTTATAACTCTTAATTAAAATGGAATTTTTATTTCTATTTAGATGTTTTCAGCGCTTTATCCTTTTTTCTCTTTTCTTCCTGAGCTCATTAATTTGATTTTAATTAAATTAAACATTTTTAGCTTTATTTAAAGCCTGCCTTTTTTTTGTTTTGTTTATTTGCTTTGATTATTTGTGCATTTCTTTTGGATTTTTGTTCAACCCTTCCTTCATCGTTAACAGTTCTGTACAGAAGAAGGCATTGAAGCGTGTTCCTGCGCGTTGAAGTAACGCCTACATAGTCGGGTATACAACTTATACAATCACGAACCACTTCAAGCACGGGGGGGGGGTGCTCATCTGGCATGCATGTTTACTTATAACTACTCACCATTCAGCCCCCCTGCATGGCCTGAGGGGCCAATGGTCAAGGAATGGGACCCCGAGAATTAGTTGGGTGGAGCTGTGTATCAAAACTCGATACGATATATCCATTGATAAAATTAGGAGGGTTATAGCAGATAAAAACAGAATGGCTAAGAGACGATGGTTTTTGCACAGTGTATACGCGGGAGAGGAATACAGCTCTGCGCTGCCTTGGTCCAGATTTGTTATAGGGCCCTTGAAGAACTTGACAATTTCCAGGTGCTCTGAGAAGGTGCAGCTTGGGGGGGACTAGATACATTATATACTTTTTGGGTCAAAAGTTCAGTTAAAATTTTCTTCTGTACACCCGAAAAAACCCAATATTTCTGACGAAACACAATCTTAATTCAATCTAAGCCCTTTTGTTGACAGGTGACAAAACTCCCCTCTCCCCACTAAGAGATATATTTGACTTACACCGGCGAACCAACCGTAAAAATGAAATCAAATAGACACAAATATTTCAGTAGTCGATAAACGGAACTTTTTTTCTAAATCATTTCTCCCCCCCCCAGCTCAGATACACTGTATCCGTAGGTGCAGCAGCATATGGATTGAAAGAAGTCACTGACGTAAGTATGTAAAAACATCGTTTTTGAGTACTGTAATTTGGTAGACTTCGTAATATATTGTAGTTATATTGGTGGTACCATGAAACAAAAATAAACAGAGGAATACCTTTGTTTATTTATTCAAATCTCATTTAGTCTTTTCGCAATATATGCTGTTCACCGTCCTTAAATCTATCGTCCACCCGCCCTCGAATACAGCAGCTTGATTATAACGTGGTTGGCTTTCTCGGACTCCAACACGCGCGTCATAAAGAAGGGGGACTGTGTTTGTCCACTTCTCATTTAATTCAAGTTGCAGACCATCAGTCTCGTGTTTCAACAGTCCCAATGGGACTTAGGGTGGTTCTTTTCCCCCGTTTGACCGATGAAAACACTCGGTTCCACCCAAGGCCCTCTTCTCGATCTTATCACATCTGTCTTCATGGGAAGCCCTTCCCCTTGGATTCGTTCCAACCGCCCGGGTCACAACGGACGGTAATTGACCCCTGCGATCCTCTACATTGTAATTTGGCACTAGCAAAGTCAAATTGGATTTTTCAACACTCTCAAAGATTCTTGAAGAAAAAGGTTCATCAATCATTGGTTGACCCAGGCTTAGGATAGTTGCAATGACGTCTCCAGTTCCTTACATTTTCATATGATCACGCGAAGGAATAGTCCAAAAAGTTCAACACAGGAATGGACTGAATCCACTCAGCGAAGAGATTTTGATTGGCCAACGAGCACATATTGTGAAACTATGTTACTTCTATGTTTTAAAGATTCTGTGTCTTTTAATAGGTTAAAAAATGCCTTGATTGAAATAAATTGTGACTAAATGGAGTTCATTGATTATTAATTGAGATCCTTGGTTAAGCACAGATGATTTTCTAGCGCGCGTTATTCATTGAAATATAACTAAATGTATTTATATTGATGATCCACATATTCTGAACTTTGACATGACGTTTCGCATTCCAATATCCATTCATTAATAGACGATTCGACCAGAGGCAAAATGGTTGTCATATCAGAAAAATAATACCCTTCCACTTGAAACTGGTTTTCAAATTTCGGTTTTGACAAAAACAGGAAACAATTCAATACGTAGTTCCAGGGGGACTGTTTCCTCAGGTTGCACCTCTCCGTTGCACTGAAAAGGGGTACGGTCAGTTTCATTGTCTGATGCTCGTGGCGTTCAAAAAAAAAAAAAAAAAAAAAAATGTACCAAAAGGAAGTGTGCAAACCTCAGACAACATCATTATCATAAGGGATTAATTGTGCATGGATCCGACCCCGAATTAAATCACTGCTTCAGTAGCCTGTTGCATCTCCTTCCATAAAATTGAAATTCACGGATAACTTTAGGATATATCACATGAAAAGACATGAAAATTTGGCAATGTTATGTGTTGTGAACATATAACCTCGAGGAGGGGGTAACTTTGCCCTGCAAAATTCAATCTTCTTCTTCGTGACTCATTGCCTACATTTCGTTGAAATTCATCCAGAACTATTGGAGATATCGTGTGATCAGACCTGAAATTGTAACGATATTATGTGGTATGGACATGTAACTACGACGTAAAGGGGGTTATTGTGCATGGATCCGCCCCAAATTTAATCAGTTTTTCCATAACTTACTGTTTATCCTTCCATGAAATTTAATTGAAATTCATTGAGGACCTTTGGAGATATCGTGTGGACAGTCTTAAGCCTATACATAAAGAAAGTATGCCTCAATCAAAAAAAGAATCCTGGATCCGCCCCCAAATGTAATCAATTCTCCCTTGCCCCATTGCTCACTTATCCACAGAATTCATTGAGAAACTTTTGAGATATCGGGTGGACAAGCAGACGGAAAGATGCGATCGACTACATGTACCTCTCAAATTCCGCTGATAGAGATAAAAATATAACTTCTACTAATTTTAACCCTCGCAGACTTGGAAGAGTTTCTAAATAAAGCAAAATCTAGATTTGAACCCGGCAATGAATCATGAGAAAGGGAGAAAGAAAAGATAAAGAGAGAGGAAGAAAAGGGAGGGTCGGATGGGGAAAGAAAAGCAAGAGAGAGTGAAAGGAAGGAGGAGACAGGTGAGACAGAGAGAGCGAAAGGAAGGAGAGAGAGAGCGAAAGGATGGACAAAAGAGAAAGAGAGGGGGAAGAGAGAGAGCAAAAGAAAGGAGAAAAGAGAAAGAGAGGGGGGAGAGAGAGAGCGAAAGAAAGGAGAAAAGAGAAAGAGGGGAGGAAGAAAGAGAGCGAAAGAAAGGACAGAAGAGAAAGAGAGGGGAAGAGAGAGAGAGAGCGAAAGGAAGGAGAAAAAAGAGAGAGGGGAAGAGAGAGAGAGATAGAGAGCGAAAGAAAGGAAAAGAGAGAGAGAGAGGGGAAAGAGAGAGAGGTGGAGAGGACCAGGCGGAGACGGAGCGAGTAGAGATGGACCCATGAACAAACAAACACTAAGAAAGGAACGTCGAATAGGTATAGCATTACCTTTCTCGTATATACTTACCAGTACTTATCTCATGTTATACTTAAGGGCAATTTTCAAACGAACCGCATGTGGCCGTTAAATACAAACCCTGCTATTTAAATAGACTCTTGACCTTAGCATGAACTGTTGGCCATTTCCTCCGGCAACATCTACATTTTACATACTCAGAATTCCGATTTACTCACTGTTTGTGGATAAATCTGATTAATAATATAGACTTTAGCTATAAAGGGAGTAAAGCGTAGCTTGCCTGTTGAGAATTCTTGACAAAACGTTGATCTCAAACTCGGGATGCCTCATGGCACACCAAAAATGTGTGTTTCGAGAGTACAAATACTTCGACTAGTTCTCCACGCTCACTACTCACTGTCGTATATTCGTGACTTGGGCGAAGTTGCGATAAGAAGCAGCTGAAAAAATTACGATGGAAGAAAATACTAATTAAAGAAAGAAAGAAAATGCAGCTTGATCTTTTTCCTTTTAGGCCTCTGTACTTGAAAATTACGAACGTTAGCTTTTGGTTGAGACTAACGTTGAGGGGAGGTAGTTTCGGGACCGGAGTGCTAAGATGGAACGCCTTTTGGGGCTAATATGCTCCAGCAGCTCTGCTATTTACCCATCGCTGGGGAGGGTGTGCAGAGAAGTCGTTTCATGCCTTTCCCAAGGGAATTAGTCTGAAGAGAACGCGAACTGTACCAACCAGAGTGAACTAGTTTCGCCAATTCCGTTTGCTATGCTGTTAACTGTTAGGCCATCTGCACCCTCCAGACAAACTAAGAAGCCGAAGAGGCCGTCAATAAGTTATAGTCAACGCCCATCTCCTTCAACATCCGATTAAAGTCGAACGGAACCATTTGAGACAGATTTCCGGATTAATTCTGTCTAATTAATTCGAATATCTTTCATATTAAATATCTGGACAGTCCTAATGCAATGAAGAAATTTAATCCGAGAAAATTTTCTCGTCGGCCAGAAAGGAATAAACATTCAAAGATACAGATTTTAATGCGTAAGCCATTTTCAAATTAAACTTTTGAATATTTAGATGAAATAGGGCAGTTCTCGTTCTGAAGGTGCATGTTGCGAAGAGACCGGACTTTATGGCGCATGGAGCAGCCTGCCATAATAGTCACGTGAAATATTCTTGTCCGTCCGTCCGTCGTACGGAGATACGGCTACGAAATATTTCGGTTACCTCTATCCAGTGTTGCAAATGTAGACATAGAATATCGAAATTTGGATAATTCTAAAGAGCGGAAGTCAAGGGAGATTATCAATGGAAAGTGTTCAATATCCTATTTTTTTCTCTCTGATTTCTCGTCACTGCACTGCCTTGTGTCGACTAATATATCTTCGTATACTGACTAGTTTTCGAGTAATTGCGGTACATACATAGAGACAGGTTTACTTCTTCAATTGCAATTGGACACAGGCAGTAGATTCACAAACAGTTAAAAAGAAAGATACTTTTCACGAATATTCAGGACGTTGGAGATTTTATGCAGATTTAATAAAACATACCATAGTTAATTTTCTCATTTACGTACCAAAAAACATATTTGTGGATCCACTGAGTGTAAATGATATCCAAACGTTTATGATAGAGCGCTTTATACCATACCTGGTCATTATCAAGTTTAGGGAAAACAGTGGGTGTTAGTTACTTAGCAGTTTTGACCATTATGGTGGAGTGACGCCCGTGGCGTTAGGCTTGTGAAATTCTGCACTTTGTATCTGTTAGATATATATGGAATCCCAGCACCAAGTCTGAAGGAGATCTTATCTAGTTAGGAGCTTATTGGTTTTATTATAAGAGCTCCTAAAATTTGAAGCATTAAAAAAAATAAATTAGAACCTGTCAATCAAAACTGCCAATACAGATTTCTTTAGTTTTCAAGTTGCCCTGTCTGACTCTATGGCTATGTATACATGTATCACGCGTACAGGTCGCACCAATAGAGCTAGAAGACTGAAAATTTAAACATACCTCTAAATAGGTTTTATGTATGTGTAGCACTGGGAGGGGGTTGTTGAATTTACAAAGTAAGCTTATACCAAGTTGATCCCTTAGTTTGTGCCCGGCAGAATTCATGCTTTTTTTTGTTGAAAATTTAGACCTTTTTAGTGATCACTTCCCAACAAAAGGCGAGAGAACTTATTCATTGATCACCACAAATTCTTGCAGGGATGTCGTGGCCTACTCACTTGTCAGACTTATCAGACTGAAGCTAGGGGCGTAGTTAGGTTTTGAAGTTGGATGTGGGGAACGAGCACATAAAAAAGACACTGGGACACATTCAAGATAAAAGATCATTCGGTATTTTAAAATCCAAACCTACCAGATGATACCTGATGAAGGCTGTAGAGTAACAGCCGAAACGTTGTTTGGAAAACAACTAAGATGAGGATAGTCCAAACAATAATAAATATACCAAACGAAGAAGTTTCGCAGTTTGTACATAAATCTATGTTGTATATTTAGAAAAACAACAAAACCCAAACCCCAAAACCAATACCAACGTCTTTTATCTGATTATTTTACTATTTTACATCAACATGAAAACAAAACAAAAAATGTATTGAAGCGCATAGTTCCGAACATTTGGAGCTTAGTCGATTGAAGTAATGGGCAGAGAAAATCCTTCTGATATTTCGCAATAAACGAAAAATAAAAACAGTTAAAAATGATAATGAGATTTGACTTTCATTGTAGGGATTAACAAGTTGAAAATGATTGCAAGGCGCCATTCTCGAAGAATTTGTCCAAGGTGAGTGGGTGCACTCCCTTGCTTCTTCTCTCTGGCTACTCATGACATGACCGAAAAAAAGATTGACAAACTCATGTTCAAACATCGGAAAAATGTGAACGTAATAATGAAATCCAGAGACTCTAACAGAAGACAAACTTATTTTCGTCCGGTGTGACTCTGGGAAGATATGGGCGCCCCCAAGTAGCCTCTCCTGCCATTGAAGATCCAATTTTATATCAAGACGATTTCTTGAATTACGAGACTCACCGACTGATCAATCAGTCATATAACCCAGTCCACACATTACGTGACTAGAGGAATTGAGCTCTTCATATCTATAAGCCCTTTCGGATCCCAGAAAGCTTTTGTGGGTTCCCCATAAAACGCTATACGAAAGGGCTCCTATAAAAAAAAATATTACGTAAGCCGATATCGAGAAGAATGATGAAGCAATTACCAATAATTTATATCAGCAAGATTTTTGAGTAAACCCAGATCCCCAGAATGCTGAGCATGGCATGTTAGGTTTAGCCGCTGGAGGCTGATGAGGAGGGAGACACAGAAGACTGGGATGTAGGTGAGAGCAGAGGAGAACGAGGGCCCGTGTTGCAAAAAACCTTGAATGCTATTTTCGCTCTTGGTCTTTTTTTACCTAAACGCGAAAAGGTCGCGTATGGCAAACTTTCAAAAAGCAGTCGGTTCTGTTATCATTTGTGTATAATACACGCATGTTCTAATTGAGGGCTATGAAATGCTGAAAACGTATACGGAATCCTATCTCTACCTGGGCTCGAACCATTGGCGCTGGATGGAAGTTACAACTAAATCATCTATTAGATCAATTTTGACAAACCCCTTCCCAAGTTGGAATTGTTTTCCCTATGTAAAAATCAAGAACAATCCTCGCCAATCTAGGGGAGTGAACTCTTCACTGTTTATCTCCCTGGCACATTAAACCAAACCTATGTATAAAATTGACATCTCCCTACCATGATTTGAAATCACAACCAAGTGATTGGTAGGCAGCTCTCTTACCAACTTAGCTACGAATTTATCGACTGCATATAAAATACGTTGCAGGAATCAGTGGTGAGGGTTTGACCCTGCAGCAGCCAGCCTTGTATGATATTTTTTCTTTAGGCGCTCTTTTTCCAACTGCTTAGAGAACTCCTTAAACCAGGATTAAGTTTTATTCCAATCCCGTTCACCTAATTTCTAGTTTGCTTTGTTTATAGAAATATGAAAAGGTTCCTGTCCGAGAAAAGTTGAAATATTTCTCCAACCTAGGATGGTTTGCCAAGGGAAATACTCCAATTCAATCTGAATTTTTATAGTGCTTCTCAAGCGGAAGCAGTTTACATAATAAAGAAATCCATTTATTTAATAAATAGATAAATAAAAAAAGGAAAAAAATAATAATGATCAACATGTTTATTCCGGATAATGATGTCTTGTTATTCAGTGCAGGAAAATATGAATAGTTTCAAGTTACTGTCAGAAGGGTTATTAAGATTAACTCTAAAATCATATTACTAAGTATTACAGTTTTTGCATTATTGTCCGAGATGTTTAAAAAAAAAAACAGTACAAAACCCCCCCAAAACCTCCACCTGCACCCCCCAAAAAAAAACAAAAAAAAAAAATGGCAAATTATGAGTTGCAATTTGATAGGCTCAGAGCTATTCGGACGATTGATGTCTGTTGTCAACGGGACGTTTCGGACGATTCATTCTACGACAATCTTTTGGTATTCAATCCGAAAGTGATGGCGATAAATGCAAATCTTTTTTTTTTCAATGATAGCAATGCTTATTACGAAGGATTTGTGTATTTTAAAAATTGCAATCATTTTACACTTAACTAGAATCGAATGCAGATATTACACCCATGAAGAAGACCGCAAACAAAACGAAGAAGTTCAATCATCTGTAAAACTCTCTGAACCTATTGAGTGGAGTTTTTCTTTTCAACATTTACTTACATAATAGACCACGAGTATGTCTATATTCTGCCATTACTATTTGTCAAGGGAGATAATTAATAAATGCTAATTGAAGAGCAATTATCTTCATCTTTCGCAAATTCATAAGACTCCAGCTTCATCCTGGTTGAATTGCAGAATCATTTAAATGCTGTCATCATTTTCTGACGGCATGGATAAACTGGTAGATATATAATTTGTTATTACTGAAGGTCGTTGAGCCCTTGATAGTAAGAAGTTTGACTAATTAGGACCTAATGCTGTTTAAGCTGCAGACCACGTCACTAAAATATCTTGAGTGAACATCCCCACAATGTAAACTGTTCAGCGTTGGTTCAGTAGGTTTGGGAACATGGATACCAATAATAAGCCTCTTGAGAGAGGCCCAAACCTATTCCTAATGACGAAGAATAATTGATAGCAGTGGCTAATGACCCACGAACAACAGTCCGAGCATTTTCTGGATGCGTTAAAGATTCAACAGTGACCATATCAAATCACCTCGAGGCAATAGGAAAGGTTAGAAAGTTGGAAAAATGGGTTTCACATGAACTGAATGGAATGCTCCATGACAGTGCCAGAACCCTGCATCTCTAAGCTGACCGTGTCTAAGCTTAGAGAATTGAAATATAAAGTTTTGAAGCATCCTCCGTATTTCTCCGACTGATTGTTAAACATTTTGACCTTCATATCCGCAATAAAAAGTTCAATAATAGGGAAGTCATGATTTGTACTCGTACTGAATTTATAACTATTAAACCTTAAGAATTTCATAAAGATGGTACTTGATGATGAGAGGATCGTTGGGGAAAATTATTGCTTCAAGCTGTGCTTATCTACATTCAATGATAAACGTTTTTTGTTGTTTATAGGATCCTTCAACTGACTATTCAAAAACGACATTTCGTTCCCGTGGACATTCGATACACTTTGATTGTAGCTTCCAATGTCTGATCTATTAAGTGGCAGACACGATACTCTGATATTCGAAGCATTATTTTATATCTGAATGATGGTCACACCATGCAACTTGACTTTCTGGGATGCTCATGTGGTTGTTTCTCTTCGTCTAATCAAAATGTGCGAATTTGCTCGTTGTCCAATTGAAAATAAGATTTCAATTCATCACTTTCTTAGTCACGAAAGCTAAATTTGTTGGGAATAATCGACATTTTCTATACTGTTTAATTGTTTTTATTTATATAAAAATCATTTAGAAAATAATACTTATTACCCAGGAATAAAAATGAAAAATATGTTGCATATTGCAATACCATTATTGTTTTTTGTTTCTTTAGCTTGTTCTTACAAATGTACTTTATGATTTCCTCGTACAAGATAGGAAAATAACACGTTCAAAATATGTGTGTGCGTGTGTGCATATATATATGTATATATATATATTCATAGAAAAACTCCTATACATAATACTGAGATTAGAAAAAAAAAACAACGAAAAACAAACCAAGATAAAAACTATAAATCACTCAAGAAAATATCATTGATTTCTTTTAAATTTAAATCAATCGATCATACAAAGCTATAAATAATATATTTTCAGCATCCAAAATTACATTTGCATCCATTGTTGGATTCGATCTTTCTCTAAAAAAACAAAACCCGCCGGTTCAAGTGAATGAATTCCAGCGGAATTTCAGTCTCCTGCCATTGATCAATGCAGTTGGAAAAAAATCAATCACTGAAGTAATCAAGAAATATCAAAACAGGTCTGGTTAGTCACTCAATAGAAACAGTCATGGAACCAATCTTTTCTGGCAGCGGGCCATGTTAGTGGTAATCAACTAACAAACTGGTAAAAAAAAAGAGGGTGATCAATGAAGAAGTTTCCTTTCCCGCTCTTTGTTGGGCAGTGCTCACTAAAAACGTAAGAGTTTTAAAAAAACGAGTGTGAATGCTACCGGACATAAACTAAGGGAACAATTTAGCATAAACTTGCATTGTCAATTGATCTGGGGGTGGATTTTCAAAAGAGAAAAAAATATGTTTTTATGGACACAAGAAATGAATATATAAAAATTTGGGAAAGGAAGGTGATACTTTATTTTACTTCACAATCTCTACCTTTTACCAACGGGTATTTTACCGTCCATTGCTTTTTATAGACACTAAAATATTTTTGCATTTTTGTGCATCCATAGCTCAGAGAATATCCATGATAAAAACTACTGTACACCGTTGGATTATAACCACAATTTATCAAGAGCAGAATTTGAAAGTGCGCTCGTTTTGCAGTTCGTAGCGTTGCTGGGCTGATCGCTATCAGTCAAATTTCAGAGTCAATTAAAACTTAAACTAAAATATGTTTTACTTTTTTTGTAAAGGACCTGTCTAAGTCAGAGGCTTGAGATGACTGTTTTCCCATCGTAAGAACAAGAACACAACTGGCTGCTGCTGGATTAAACTCTAACTTTAATTCCAGTCGAAGATGATAACTGAGACTTTTGTATCGTATGTATTATAAATAAAAAAAATCACAAAAATATAATTGTTTTAGTAGGAATAGAATGAAATAAGCCTGTACATATCTATATGACAATTTTTTTTAAATATCTAAAACTTGTCAATTTAGTTCAGTCAGTAAGACAATCTCCTGGCAATCAGTTGGTCGTTCAAATCACGGTAGGGGGATAAGGGTTTACATCCCTATTTTTGATGAGGATTGTTAATTGTTTTTCCACCGTAACAAGAACAATAAATCAACTCCAGACTTCGTACTTGAGTTTGACAACAAGAACAAACTTCACCTGATTTAGGGGGAGACAACTCTTCACTGATTACATTTCCAACTGGAAATGCAATTATTGAAGAGTTGTCTATCCTAGAACTAGTGTTCAAAATAGAAGTAGACTTTGACCCTGTGGCCGCCAGGCTTGTTTCTTTGGATTTCAATATGGTTCGATTTAAAAAAAAGATTTTTTATAAAACTTCGGCTATTCCCCGATTCTCGAAACTTCACTTTACGCCACTTCCCCGCCCCTTTAAGCTCCTTGCGTATGTCGCTGCTTGGTCCCATGCCAATCAGCTGAACAATGTGTATCACTGAAAGGGTTAATGGGCGTTGGAGCTGGACGTTGTATCAAGGGAAGAAAGACACCTCGTCCGACGAGTCTCACTTTCTCCTGAATTAAGTAGACGACAGGGTACGTGAGCATCCTTATCCTGGGGAAGCGATTGCACCAGGATGCACTATTGAAAAGCATCAAGCCAGTGAAGACAGAGCGATGGTTTGGAAAACACTGGGCCCTGTTATTAAAGTGGAAGCTACTTAGTTACGTATCACCTGTCCCAACATCATAGAAGACTAAGTTGCGCCCTTCCATGGCAACAATCTTCTACAATGGCAAAGGCATCTTTTTAGCAGGATAATGTCCCCTGTCAAGTAGCACAAATCGTACAGTTGCGGTTTCAGGAATATGAAAAACAGTCAACAAACTCCCCAGATCTCAATCCCATTGATTGCTTATGGGATGTTTTGGGTCTGCTACTTCACTCTGTAAAACCTTCTGAACGTAATTAGCAACAGTTAAAAGGACTCGCATACTTCCTGGCACCAGATCACAGAGGAAGCATTGCAGAGTCCATGCCTGATCAAGGTAAGAGCAGTCTCGAGGGCATATAGAAGATTTAGCATATTTAGCAGATGTCCATAATGTTTTGGCCCATCAGTGTTCAATAAACTTTACAATATACACATACAAATGTATTCTTTGTGGCTTAAGCGTTTTTTTCATTTGTATGCTTAAAAATAATACATTTTTCAAGTTACAAATACGTACATTGAGACCCTCTGACTAAACCAAATACTTCGTGGTGACAGGTCATTGAAAGTATTCTCAACCGAATTCTAGAGCAAAGGTTGAGAAACCATCGGAGAAATTTTAATTGGAACTGCGTCCAATCAAATATTCTCAAGAGGTTACCTGTGGCTCCATGGTTGTCCGTTTCCATATAGAATACGTTCCAGCTAAACATCTAACCATTTGATAGATTGAAAAATCGATAACCGAACGCAGGTCTTCAAGGAGTTTTTAGTCAAATTGTATTCCTTACTAAGGACGATGGTATCAGGACAACAGCCCCTGGGACATTTGCTCCCATCGGATAATTCCCCTCAAGATACACCCCAGCGATAAATGACCCTCGACAATTGCTTCCTGGATGATTCTCCTGTGGAAGTGATCTTTTATTGGACCACGTAATTAATTTCCACAAAATTTATCTTTCGCTTTACAGTTGTTGTACTACTATCAACGGGCAATAATCCAGGGGGCACTTGTCCAAGAACCAAGGAAGATACAGTTAAAACGTTCTTCCCTAAATTGAGATTGATTGAATCTCAAAGAAATTATGGCGTTTTCCGAAAACGATTGTACAATTTATATCTTTGTCTTTTACATTTTGTTCAGTCAGAACCAGAAGGTACCTGTTTTGAAGGATTAACTTTATCGCATGTAGAGCAGCTTACCATAATTGTCATGCAAATAAGTTTTGATGAAATGTTCATTTATAACCATTATTTGTAAAAATCGAATGTCAAGGGAAATAATTCATGAAAAATATAAACTGTTTTCGTTCAATGGGCAACATGATACAAGCGTTATTTATTTATGTAATTAATTTCCAATATATTTCTCCAGAACCGCTGATCCCAAATACTTCAAACTCGACATTTCAATGCCTAGTGTACTGACTAATATATCTGGCTCAATACAATGGCCAGTTGTCGGGTAATCGGAGCGCACACACACACACACACACACATATAGATTTCTCCAATAGTAGTGAGATGAAATGACATGATGTGAATGGTACAGCCCATTAGTGGGTGACTCGAGTTTTCAAGAGGGTGGTTGAATAATTAAAGCCTTTATTAAAAATATACAAGATTAAAAATGTCGTAATAGAAAGAGAGAGAGAGAGAGAGAGAGAGAGAGCAAGAGAGAGAGAGAGAGCAAGAGAGAGAGAGAGCAAGAGAGAGAGAGAGAGCGAGAGAGAGCAAGAGAGAGAGAGAGCGAGAGAGAGCAAGAGAGAGAGAGAGCGAGAGAGAGAGAGAGAGAGAGCGAGAGAGAGCAAGAGAGAGCGAGAGAGAGCAAGAGAGCGAGAGAGAGAGAGAGAGAGAGAGAGAGAGCAAGAGAGAGAGAGAGAGCAAGAGAGAGAGAGAGAGAGCGAGAGAGAGCAAGAGAGAGAGAGAGAGAGCAAGAGAGAGAGAGAGAGCGAGAGAGAGCAAGAGAGAGAGAGAGAGAGCAAGGGAGAAAGAGAGAGCAAGAGAGAGAGAGCGAGAGCAAGAGAGAGAGAGCGAGAGCAAGAGAGAGAGAGCGAGAGAAAGAGAGAGAGCGAGAGAAAGAGAGAGAAAGAGAGAGAGCGAGAGAAAGAGAGAGAGAGCGAGAGAAAGAGAGAGAGAGCGAGAGAAAGAGAGAGAGAGCGAGAGAAAGAGAGAGAGAGCGAGAGAAAGAGAGAGAGCGAGAGAAAGAGAGAGAGCGAGAGAAAGAGAGAGATAGAAGACAGATATAGAGTGAGAATGAGTAAGAGGGGGAGACACTTGGCAAGGTGGGTCTGTACCCCCTACCTGTCAAGTGCACTGGCCTATGACAAAGCCTCTTTGCATTGTTGTCAATTAGAGTCTTTTTTTATTTCCAGTTAGACGAAACTATAAGACGTTTTTTTTCTTTTTTCACAGCTTGTCAAGGTGAATGCCATTAAGATGCATCTTGGGATTAACAGCAACAAGTTGAATGGCACGCCCTAATGTTTGGGGTAAAGATTACAGAACCCGAGTATATTTTTATGAAGCCTACGCCAGAAAGAACAAAAACATGTTCCGCCTAAGTGGAGACACAACATAAATAATAACTCGAGGTTGCCTACTTTTTGTGCGTTGGTTAGGAAGCTAATTATGCAGATCCTTTAGGAGGGCAAAGAGTTTGATTCCCACTGGGTGCCTTAATCAGACAACAGAAATGAAATAAGACGATGCATAACTGTTGGCTGGAAAGCATTTGGTATAAATTGAGACATACTTTTAAAAAGCCAATTGCCAAAATGCGAAAACAAAGTATAAAATCAATGCATAATACCAGTTATGATGAACGGGTTCGAAACCTGGAAACTCGAACACAAAAACAGAATAGGAAGATTAAGGTTAGTGATGACCATCAGCGATAGAAAAAGGATCAGCGTGAAGGTTATCGTTCAAGTGATTAGGCAACAAAAATGGAGACGGACAGGGTACATAGCGAGAAAGAGACAACAGATGGAACAAAAGGCTAAGCGATTGGAACCCATGGGACAGTAAATACAGTAGAAAAAGACCAGACACAAGATGGAGAGACGAGAGAAAGGTTTGCAGATAAGTCGCGGCAAAGATCAGCGCATTCACACTCGACATGTAAGGACATGGGAAAGGCCTTGGTCCAGCAGAGGATTTATAACTGCTGATGATTATATGGGATGCTGTAACATTCAGATTTTGGGAAGTGGGTCGATCTGACATCATTCCCTTCTTGAAAAGTTATCAGTCCGACTAAGAATGGAATGACGTCAGTCTGACCCACTGAGCGTTGCCGCAACCCCTCGATATAACCATCAGTCGTTATAAATCCACTCTTGAATAAAGGCCTTTTCCATTTTCTAGGAAGCTATACGGCTTCAAAAACTAAAAATGTAAAAAAAATCTGTGTCATTTCAGTCAATTATTTCCATGTATCTGTTAATGTATTTTCCGTAAGATTTTAAAAGACTTATGCTTTATACAGAATTAGATTTTATAGTACTATGTGTGAATTTTTCTTCCTGTGATTATTAGCAGTTTGCCATTTAACCGTTTCGGGGGGTGGGGGTGGAATCACAAAACGGAACAGTTATATTGACATTACCACCCCACCCTGCAGTGTTGATCAAACACCAAGTTGTGATTATGATATATAGCTCGGTTTTATTATTTTCAGGACTATGTCCTAATACAAGTAATTTGATATTTCATATAGGGAACTATCATAATGTTTTGTACATGGATATTATTCTATACCAAACATCCTGTATATTTTTTAAGCTGAAGGCTTACTCACGCAGGTTACCCAAAAACGTATCAGACAACGAGGGATTAATAAGCCTGATAATGAATGTGACTCGTTGTTCGTGTCACTTCTATTCAGAGTTTACCCATGTGAATATCTAGTCAGTTATGTCAGATTTAATCTTGGACTGCATGTAAACCAACTTATATATATTTTTTAGAATACTAATTAAGAAGAGAAAAATTCTCCGAGTCGATTTTTTCCGATATATTCAACCGAAGAATTTAACAAAATATCTCATATATATATATATATATATATATATATATATATATATATATATATATATATATATATATTAAAAATGAATGAAATTCTGGAATCTAAACAGCGTATTTTCATGGATGTAGACAACCTCAAGTTAGAAGCAGTTGAGTTGTCAAATTGCCTGAAAAGAAATCATTCCGATTGTGGGAGAAAGAAAACGAATGGGAAAAAATCGTGTCATATTTGCAAAGAAAATTCGAGTGAGTAAAGGGGGATGAGAATAACGTTTTTTTTCAACTCTTGCGTTCCAACAGAACATCGGAATGGGAGGAATGTCATCTGGATATGGGAGATTTTACAAGAATATAAAACTGTCAGCTCACTTCGACTTTGCTAAGAAAAACGTGGAACGGAGAGAGAGAGAGAGAGAGAGAGAGAGAGAGAGAGAGAGAGAGAGAGAGAGAGAGAGAGAGAGAGAGAGAGAGAGAGAGAGAGAACGAGAGAAAGACAGACAAAGAGAACGAGAGAAAGCGAGTGAGAGTGAGAAATAGAGCGCGCGCCAGGAGGGAGAGAGAGAGGGCAGAAGAGTGCACGCTTGAGAGAGAGAGAGAGAGAGAGAGAGGGGGAGAGATACCGATGCAGACAGACAGAGAGTGCAACGTCGGGCCATGTACGAACCCAACACTCGCAAGTGCATGGAGGTAAGATGAAGCGAAAGTATTAGCGGCAAGATGAGAGACACAGAACGGGAAATGAATGGGTGAGGGCAGGGATATGTAGGGCGTTGAGGAATAAGGTCGTGAGAGAGGACAGGGTGGGCGAGAGGAACTAATGCAGAAGACGAGAAGCCAAGAGCAAGTGTCGCTTGCTGCCTAGAAAAAAAGAAAAATAGGAGACTGGGATATGCAGCGAGTGGATCTCCTTTCAACGAAGCGCATTTTTGTTTTCGTTTACAAAAATAGTCGTCGTTGGTGAAATGGCAGGGACCAGAGATTCAGAATGTGCGAACAGGAGTGATTCTGGGATCATATTAGAGACAAGAAAACACAAAACTACAAGATTATCTTGACAAAGCTTTTTAAAAATACGTCAGGACTCGCTGTCACGGTCAATAAGTGAACAACCGTAGCGTCAAAATTTGAAGTCATGTAAAAGAAAAAAAAAATCCACCGAAGAACGAATATGGTTAGAATATGTTCTGTTTATTAACATTTTCCCCTGGAAAACATCTAAAATAGAGTTAGAAGCATATAGATTCTAGAGAATATTTATATCATATAAGCCCATCTGAATACCCCCCCCCATTTTTTAGGAGTACGAATGCCAATTTTCCAGTTTTTGTAGACAAAATGGTATGGCCAGGAAAGAGCGCTGGAACACACAAATACACATTCGCCATAGTTGATGGAGGTCTGGATGTGTCCAGGACGCACCATTAGTAAAACTAACGGACGGATTGCACTTGAATTTAGCTTCGGCCAATTCTTGACCTCAGATGTTTCAAAGGCATATTGGAACGAATATGGTTAGAATATGTCCTGTTTATTAACATTTTCCCCTGCAAAACATCTAAAATAGAGTTAGAAGCATATAGATTCTAGAGAATATTTATATCATATAAGCTCGTCTGAGTAAGCTCCCCCCCCCAAAAAAAAAGTTAAAAGAAAAATTTTTTAGAAGTACGAATGCCAATTTTCCAGTTTGTAGACAAAATGGTATGGCCAGAAAAGAGCGCTGGAACACACAAATACACATTCGCCATATTTGATGGAGGTCTGGATGTGTCCAGGACGCACCATTAGTAAAACTAACGGACGGATTGCACTTGAATTTAGCTTCGGCCAATTTTTGACCTCAGTTGTTTCAAAGGCATATTGGTATCTCTCTAACATAACCAAACAACCAAAGTAACTGAACATGAACTTATGACATAAGCTGTGTGAGGTTAACCTAAGAGGCCATCAGAGGTCATTTCTAGTCATTTTTCAAAGTTGTTGGTCACACTTCAGCAAAGATTCTGGCAGAAAGAAATTGGCATATGAATGCATCTTTAGACCGCAAAGGTCACAGACTACGCGAAGAATAACTCTGACAGCATCAGGGTCACCAGAGGTTATTTCTGGGGAATTCTCTAGTTTTTCAGTTTGGTAGCTTCAAACATTAAATATATAATTTTTTCCAGAAATTTATGTCATTTCAGTCAATTATTTCCCAATATCAGTTAATGTAATATATGTAGTTATTTTCGGTGGTTTTTAACGTTTTACGAGGCATTACGTATTATGGTACAAAGTGTGAATTTTTATTGGTTGGATCATAATATTTACCATGTAATCATTTCGGAGATTTAAAAACAAAACTTGTACCTTTGCATGGCGCCCACCCCATAAGCTATGATTCTAATATATAGCCTTTTCTTTATTATTCTGAGGACCACGACGTAATAAATGAAGAATATATATTTTCATAATTGCGTCATTTCATTTGAATAAAATGATTATTTGGGCGTTCGCCTTTCCACCGGACTGTTTAGCTCAATAGCTGCGGCACCCCTTGTAATTTTCTTCCTGTTTTCACATATACTATTAATAATGTTCTCATGGTATTACGTGCAAATTTTCTCTTGTTGAGATCATCAGTTGTTTACCATGTAACCGTTCCGAGGATTTTAAGAACAAAAGTCTTATTAACATGGCACTCCCTTTCAGATATATATCACCCAATGTAATTAAAGACAAGACAGATGAACCATTGGAATGTCGACGATGACGTATGTTGCATAAACAAAAAAGAACGTCTTAGATATAGACACAAATAAATCAACAAAAAAAGTTACACTGATCTGTAAATACAAAATCCCATCATCTTGTATATGTAAATAACCTCTAGGCCGGACGCCCTTATGTTCACACTGACACAGCACTCGCAGAAAAGGACGAATGCAGATGAAAGAAAAAAATGACAGGGAAATAGAACCTAATCGGTCTGGGTACTCACTCAAAAGAGACATGACCAACGTCATCTACCAACAAACATTGTTGGGGATGATCAACTAAAAAATTGGTAAAGAGAGGTGGTCAATGGATCAGTAACTTCTCTTGCTCATCGTTGGATTACGAAAATGTCCAATTTTAAAAGAAAAAGAAAACATGAGTAAGCGCTACCAGATACAAACTGAGCAACCAATTTAGAATAAACTTACACTGTAAATCTTATCCACTTAAAAATAGGGAGTAGCCCTCCCCCTCTCAAATAACTGTTGACAGTTTCGGTTGACAGTTTCGCATACAATTGAATAGAATGAAACCGTCATGTGATAAACGTATTTTGGTAGCATGCTGTTTTGAGGATGATCGATTAAAGCTTTTGAAAAAGGGGTGATCAATGAATTTTCACCCGGGGTAGCTTGCCCTTATGCGATAACTACTCCACTGATTGAGCAACTCGAGCTCCTACGGTTGGTAGAACATTAAATCTAACTACCAAAGTCATTCTCTCTTTTCCCCTGATCGCCCAGCGCCATATTTGTTATTGTTTTTATTTACATAAGTAGTATTAGTAGTGGTAATATCATCATGATTCATTTCAGAGGGAAAAGCTCATTCATCTCAGATGGAAAGTTTCTTACGCTGATTTGCAAATTTTTCCTTCAAGAAGAAAAAAAAAGAAAAAAAAAAGAAAAAAGAAAAAAAAAAGAAGGAGAATTCGTTGTTTAATTCTGCAACGCGTGTTGAAATGTTGGCCAAGAAAAAAGTTGTTTACGTGAATCAATTTGGAGCCTAATAAAGTAACTTGTTTGAGAAACAGAACTAAAAGAAAAAAAAAATAATCAAAAATATTAGAAATATTTAATTAAATCAATAAATCAAATCGATAATTGTAATTAATGGTTTTAATTCTAAATTGGTTACACTCAGCAACGGAGGAGCCGAGGAGTGGTCGCTCTCCTCACTACATTCTGCCTTTCAACAATTTTTTTCAAGAACTCTACTTCCCCTGAGCAATTATTTTTCATTGGTATTGAAAACCGCCAATAAAAACTGTCACCAAAGCTTTCTCCCGATTCCTACTTGGACCGGCCGGTTATAGATGTACAGACTGCACCAACGAAACGAGAGAGTTGAAAGGTTGAACATTTAGTCCTTACATGCCCATAAAAAAAAAACCAACTTAAATTTAAAAACCCCACAAACTACTCCCATAAATAGGTTTTTAGAGTCGGGGTCAATTTACAATGCGAGTTCATACTTCATTGGTCCTTTAGTTCGTGTCCGGCAGATTTAATATTTTTTTTTTTTCAAATTCAGACTTTCCAGTGATCACTGCCCAACAAAAGATGAGAGAAATATCTTAATCATTGATCAACACTTATTCCAATTTTGTAATTGATTACCCCCAACACGGCATGCTGCCAAAAGACATCGGTAATGTTACGGTTTCTCTTGAGTAACGAACCAGCCCTGTTCTTCCAGAACTTTCTAAACCCATTGCTTTATTCGACCATCCTCCCTGTGCCTCATACAATTCTCATATTGCTTCGTTCTGTTTACATTTTGCGGTAGGAATGGAAAAAATATATATAAATTACACTCGTTCGAATTTAAACGCTGTATAGATTCATGAGCCAGCTGTAAAAAAACTTTTTTTTTTTCGTTTTGATTTTAGATACTAAACTGGAAAGCGCTCAGAGAGCTTATACATCTGCCAACACCATAGTCAGGGGAGATAATTGTGTATAGATCTATTCCAAAATTTAAGCATTAGCTTCATTTCCAGCCTTTCATTAAATATTAGTGAAATTCATTGATAACTCTTGGAGATATTTTGTGGACAGGAAAGAAAATTCGGCGGTATCATCGGATTTTGACATAACTGTGACATAGTAGAGGTAATTGTGAAAAGATCCACTCCAAAATTTAATCGGTTCCCCCACAGCTCATTGCCCTACCTTCCACAAAATGTCATATTGAGAACTTTTAGAGATATCGCTTGGACAGACATGAACATCTGGCGGTATTATATGTTTAGGTCATAACTATGATGTGTCTATGTGTGGGGGTAATTGTGCATGGATCTGCTCCAAAATTAGATCAGTTCTGCTGTAAACTATTGTCCACGACTCCATATTGAGAAATTTAGGCGATATCATGTGGACAGTAAGGAGCATAAACATGAATGTATAGAAAAGAAAAGGTATATATATTTATATCTCTAAATAGATATCTCGAAATCAATAAAAATAATTCTGGGATCGGCCCCAAAGTTTCACCAACTTTTTACGAAATATTTCTGAAGATATCGTGTAGACAGACGAATAGACGAGACCAAATACTTATATATCTCTTCGACTTCGTTGACAGAAAGTAATAACAATAACGTACATCCTTCAAAGTGTATGTTCCTTGTGTTTTGATTTTAAAAATGCGTTTTGTGCTCCCCTCCCACGCTCCTGATTACATTATATTTTTGATTTCACTGCCATTTTTCCCATTTGCACTGACAACGTGAATAAATATCTAGGGGAAACTTGCAACTTTCTCGAAAATAGGTTGGTGGCAAAGTCACTTCAGGGGGTGTAAGTGGCCTAACGGTTAAAGGCACAGAGAATGGAATCGGAGCACTGGGTTTAAACTCTGGCTGAGACAGTTTGAATTTACTTCGCACTGATATCCTAGAAAAAGGTATTAATCCATCCTGCCGTTCCAGGAATGGGCAAAAAGCATAGAAGTTGGAGCCTCTTTAACCCTTTAAGGCAATCGATCTTTAGTACCCCGGCCCCGTAAAAAACAAAACAAAAGACAACTACCCACAATTGCAACAAAAAGAAAGGATCTGTAGGGTTATGGTTAGGTGTTAGGGTGTTAGGTTATGACAAAGGTTAGTTTGTGTTTGGGTCGTTTAACTTCTTTTTTCACAATTATTCAGCAAATAGTTTGATAAATGCTGTAGCAATAATATTTTACAAAGGTCGATTTTTGAATTTGAAACTTGTCTTTACCCAGTGCCTAAAACAATTGACGTAGGGCTACAAATAGGCTTCATACGTGTATTAAATCCATGTATGATTTCCCCTCCGCAAAGAAAAAAAAATTGGTGGGGGATGATTGGTATTCGCTCTCACAGTGATAATAATGATCTGATCTCCAACTATTTCTATACAATACTAAAAGCCTGATTCACCCAACAAAATTTGGCGTACACACTATTGACGTAGGGGAAAGTTTTAAAGTAAAATATGCACGACACCACAAGACCAACTAGTATATATTATCTGGAGATATTGTAGATATACACTCAACGTATCACGAGGTTGTCTTTGTTTTAACGCTACTCGGTGTTTGACAGCCGTTTGTTCGGTCTCCATTTTGTCGGAGAAACAGAACTCCAATCCAAGCAGCCCGCCCATTCTCGGTTACGCATGCGCGCAACACAATATCCGTAAAAAGAAAAGGAGGGAAGAGAATAATGTACAATTCAACCATTTACTGACAGAAGCCCATTTACGGGAGACAGAAATATGATGGTAATCCGAGGATTGAACTTTTATAGACTTCCTGGGGATACACTACTCCTGTAATGGCGGGAAAGATACAGAAAATAGCGGGAAAATATATTGCGACGGGAAAAAGAAAATTAGAATAACTACTGCAGGTGCGACTAGAGCAGAGGAAAAAAAAAGAAAAAAAAAAAAAAAAAAAAAGGCAAGACAGCTCCCCCCCCCCAAAGCACGTTGTAATGATTTTTTTTCTCAAATATGCAAAAAGAAAGCTCAAGATAAATTTTTAAGAGCTAAACTAACCAGTACCTTCCACATTATCGAGGATTTAGAAAAATAAATCGATGAAAAGTACAATCGATGACCTAACAATAGCTAAGTTTATTCTGGAGTCAAATATCCGTCTGGAATAAAACTACCTCTGTTTTTCGTCGATGCTAGAGAAAGAATTTTTCTGTGCGTTCCCGGACTTAAAAATGCCGTTGATATTCAAAGTTTTGTCTTTTGGGATAGTGGAAGTGGGAGGTACAGGAGACTGTGGTATAGGAGAGAAAGAGTGAGTGTGAATGTGCTGCTTCTATAACGGCTCGCTGTAAAAAACCAAAAAAAAGACGAAAAACAAAACAAAAAAACACCTTTTTAGAGGGAAAAATCAAGAAGTACCTGCAGCAAAATTGATTATTTTAAAAAATATCAATAAGAAGTAAAATCGATTACTTAACAATGGTTTAGCCGGGCTTGTTTTATTCTGGAGTATAATTTCAGTCTGGTTTTTTTTTATCGGTGCAGGAGAACGGAATTTTTTTCAGCGTTCCCAGACTCGAAAATGGTGATTATAATGTGTTAGACTGAGTATTCAGCAGATGGTATGTGGGAGCTGAAGGAAAGGGGGGGGGAGGAAGGAGTGTGCACTACATCTATAACGGCTAGAAGCAAAATAAATGCTGAACGACATAAACGAAGCAGTGCCTACTCCATTAGTGATTATTTAGAAAGAGAAAAAAAAATAAGATCAGTAGGGAAATAAGATCTCGGGCCTAACAATAGTTTAGCCGGATTTGATTTATTCTCATGTATATTTTCTGTCTGAAATGAAGTTACCTCTATTTTTCATCGATGCTAGAGAAAAAAAATTGAATGTTCCAAGACCTAAAAACAATGGTGATTAAGGTATGTTTGACGGAGTCTTCTGGTTTCTATTAATATTCGGACCATCCTCATCTTGGTTATTTTTCATACAACGTTTCGGCCGTTGTACTCTGCGGCCTTCATCAGGTCTCATCTGGTAGGTGTGGGGAAGTCTGATGAAAGCCATAGAGTACGAACGGCCAAACCTTGTATGAAAAACAACCAAGATGAGGATGGTTCGAATATTAATAGAAATAATAATAATACCTCATCTTAAAAATTGAGAGAGAGTCTTCTGGTGTTGGGGATTCTGGGAAGTAGAAGAGAGAAGAGAGGGAGGGTACGCGCTATCTCTGAAACGGCTTGTTGCAAAACAATCGCTGGATGTGTTCTTTCTGAAGAGTAAAACTAAGCAGTACCTTCCACATCATCGATGATTGAGTAAAAAAAAAAATTAAATAAAAAAAATCGATAGAGGTAAAAATCGATGACCTAACAATAGTTTAGCTGGGCTTGAATTTTTCTGGGGTCCGATTTCTGTCTGAAATAAAGCTGCCTCTGTTTTTCGTCAGTGCTGGAGGCAGATTTTAGTAGCACGAGAAACAAGGTTATCTGTTCTTGGATTACAGCCGACATACCAGAATTTCTCGTTTTATTTTCGAAATTCTTTGCTGGTTTATGAAATTCTATCAAAATCAATTTTAGAAACGATGCCACCACCTCGGGTGGGATTAGCAATCACAGAGAATAAACATTTTTTTTTTTCACGTTTCTACGCATTAAATATACTATCAAACACCCGTTGCTTCGCTAACGGTATACGTAAAGCTGTGCTCGGTGTCAGTATGTTTACACAGTAATTCAAAAGGTTAAGGCAACGTATTTTTAACTAAAGTTCTTGTATTAATTTTCTATCAAATTTGAAACAACTAACAAACTTTGACGTAAACTGGTTGGCGTGGGGCTTTGTCATTAGATTGCATAAAGAAGATTTATGTAATAATCTTGAACGGAGAAAAATCTGTTACAAAAACAAGTCTGGTTAGTCACTCAATAGAAACCATTACATTACCAACGTCTTTAGGCAGCGGGCCGTGTTGCGGACGATCAATTAGAAAAATGGACAAAAAGCGTGATTAATGCATAACTTAACTCTTTCACCTTTTGGTGGCTTGTGATCTGATGTAAAATTTATTTTCTTTCATTATATGGCGATAGAGTTGATTGTTCCGTTCGATACTTATGTCAAATATAATTAAAAGGTGGGGGGGACTTCTTACGTAAAGGATATTTCCGCTATGTTTTTTTTTATAAAGTAACTTTTTCATAAAGCCAGTAATCAAGATGTAAATAACGAAAGTTCTATTATATATATATATATATATATATATATATATATATATATATATATATATATATATATATCAATCAGCCAAACATTTACATAGTAAACAACTGATGATGCCAACAAGAAAAATTTACTTAGTACCAAAGTCTATGTGAAAAAAATAAAAAAAATAGACATTGAGAAATAAGTGACTGAAGTGACACAAAAAAGCTGAAAAGGTTTTTTGATACTTAGTTTTAAAGCTGTAAAGCTTTCCATATATATATATATATATATATATATATATATATATATATATATATGAGAGAGATAAATAGATATATGACCTGACAGAATGATTATAAATTGCGTTATACTACATTGAAACTCTTATTTGAAAGGATGTCCCATCATTACATGGTTAATGTATGACTTTGCCTAGACAACACAAATAGAATAAAACAGCAGCCTCATTTTCTTCAATTGTTTATTCTGTTTACGTTGTCTTGGCCAATTGATACATAAACCATTTAATGACGGGAGATCATTTCAAATAAGAATTTCAATATAATATAACGCAATATATGAGAGAGGTAGAGAGAGCGAGAGAGTCACTTGTGAACAATGCGTTGTTTTGGTCGGCATATATAAAAGCCGGCGTGTACTTGCGCGTATGACTTGGAAGTTAAATCAGAATAAGAAAATTTAGGTCCCATTTGAGCCAAGCTCTTGCGACTTGATGAGATCAAAACTATTTTCGAATCTCAGCAAAGAGTTCTTTCTTTAACTTCAAAGCAGTCCAGCACTCATAACGTCATTTAACGTGGAAAACCTGAAAAAGGTCTCTGAGGGAGTGACCTTACTTATTCGAAGATGACCTTCGTTGGAGATATAGCTATCTGGAGGGTGGGGTACTTGGGCTAGAAATTCCCACGGGTACTACTGAGCTTATCATCATTTGGCAATTAAGTAACTTAAATAAGGTTCACATGAGACTAATTTATAACAGGAAACACTTGGCGCTTTGTCAGTTTTAGATCGTTTAAGGTAATAAATCTTTTAAATTAGATGGATTTTGGAGCTTCAAGACGAAAAAAAAAAAAGCAGTGTAATAGCAATGTTGAATGATACATATTCGATCTACAACTTGTGGAGGTGGGCGCTTTCAAGAGAAAATGCACTCGATTGCCCATAAACGAGACCATTAAGTCCTACCATTAACTTGGGGGAAAGTTTATTTCTGAAAATAAATGCAGGTTGAACTAGAAAGCACTCGGAGATCACAAACCTCTGCTAACACCAGCGTCAAGGAGAGTAATTGTGCATGCAACCGACCCTATATTTTATCACTTCTTCCCCACCCTATTACCCACCCTTCCACGCTGTCATCGAAATTCACAGAGAACTTTTAGAGGTATCGTGTGAATAGTTATACTGGTGTAAATGCATGAAAGAAAATTGAAAAACCATCTCTCAAGCAAAAAAGTATTTCTAGATACGTCCATTTTCCAACCGTCAACTTGTTTTCATTAAAATTCACGGAGTACTTTTGGAGATATCGTATGGACAGATGGATAGACGATAAGACAGCTATGGCCGAATACTTCTTCCTATTTCGTCGACCGAATTTATGAAGAGTTTCCAACGAAGTGATTTTCTCGAACAAGACAAAAACATATATCCTTATTTCCCGCTACCAGTAGTAGTAGTAGTAGTAGTAGTAGTAGTAGTAGTAGTAACAAACTTCTGTCACAAGTTAACTTGCTTTCCACGGATCTAATAATAGTTTATTCTTATCTACCGTATTTTACACTGTATAATACCTGTGTTAATCTTTAAATTACAATATACCAAATTCATTCCTCACTTGATTCTGCATCTTTGTGGCCCTGTGCCAGACAAAGCTTTGTGAATATTAATCTTTTTCTATGGATGAGAGAAGAGTTTCGATTAAAGCTTCAAATTACACTAGAGAAATGCCGGGGAACGCACTGGCCGAAACTCGGTGATCGAAACAACAAAATCAGGATATTGGTTCAAATAGGATTGATACAGACGAGGAAAAAATATTGTGGAATCATGTCTGGTTGAGGGTAATCATTATCGATCATTATATCGAGTCTTCAAGCTCGACTTCATTCCATCTATGAAGCTCGTATTTAGCAATTGATTTCTTTGACTTCACTAATTTTGTTTTTAATCAATTCTAGACAAACCTTCGAAGGAAAAGTAGTGCAATCTAGAGTGACCAGAATGGCCATTAAATTTAAAGGCCCTGTTGCACCTGGGTATCTTCTACCCATTTGCAAATAGATAAGTAAGGGCGATTACTTTATAATTTGCATTTAATAGTTCCCCCCCACCACCACTTGAGAAATCTGTTCAATACAGAGCTGCTAGTTGGTGTGGTCTTATTCAAGATATATCGCTACGATACATTGGTTTGATTACTTAGAGGTTACAAACAGATAAACCGGTGTATGAATTTTGATGGCGTCTAGAATTGGAAATAAAATGGATGAGATTAAAGCGTTCTCTTCTTCATCTTGCTTTCCAAATCTCTCAACTTTACGGCAGTAGGTGCTTTTCATATAAGTCAATGAAAGTTTCCTGGGATCTTCTGAACCGACAAAAACGTTATCGATCTTTAATTGATTTGAGAGAAAATCGATTCAATTAGTAGACATAATACACATCACTTAACCTTGACGTAAACATTTTACAAGCAGCCATCTTTTTGTTTTATTCTCCCGTACAGAGGCTGCAGAGTGGCTAATATTTGTCATTTTTGGAAAGTTTTACAGAATTCTTTCAACATGAGCGTACGTGCAGAAATACGCTTGACTGGAGAGCAGACATTTTGTTTTTTTTTTTCATTTATGTCAGACATCTTTATGCATACCTTCTTTGAGGTAGAAAAATGGCGGGAAAAGGTAAAAGCGGGAAGGGAAAAGGCGGGAAAACAGACTTGAAATATGATTTGTTTCTCCTCCTCTCCAATTACAACGCTCCCCCCTTTCCTCCGTGCGATTACAACACTTACTTTCTTTCGTGTACGTGACGTGCTGGGCAATAACCGCTTCGATAGCCGATTTAAAAATAGAAAAACGCTAATGAATTATAGATTCTTATGTTTCATAAATAGAAAAAAAAAGGCAGAAAACTTTTGTAAAGAAGTGAATCGAGAGGAGGGAAGGTAATTTACCATAAAAGGTAAGAAAACTTCATTATGAGAAACGTGAGAAATTTTGGCAGGTTAGAAAAATTTGGCTCCCAACTTCCGGCTATCAAGAGGCGAAAGCCATCACAAGTTTCAGGTGTGCAGCAGCCTTGCTTCTTTTTGGTCAAGTTTTTCAACACAAATCTTTCAGATGAAAACAACTGGCAGTTGGGCGTCCACCTAAACATTGGCACAGCTCAATCAAGTTTGGCACAAATTCTGCATAAATACTAGAATGGACAGAATGCAATATATTTGAAGTAAAAAGTTTTGAGAAAATTTGTTAGCTTTTTTTTCGGAAGATTGAGGGGGTTATTTACCATGTAGCTATGATTCTAAACTGAATCATTACTTTCTGTTCAACATGCATATGTATACATACATACCAGCTGATAAGAACAAATGATTAAGAAAAACAAAAACTACAAAAGCTGAAACAATCTAACATCTTAGAACCCTTAACACCAAAAACAAGTTAAAAGGCAAAGAAAAAAAACATACGCACCCATACGCATATATTACATACACACACACACACACACGGCATTCCAGGAGTTTCCTCATTCAAACAAAGCAAAACAAAAGTTACTACCCATGTCGTACGACAGATTCTGTCTCCATTCCTCGAACGATCCTGGAAACACATTGATTGTATCAATTATGTTTTAGGGGCCGGGTGCTACCTTAAGATGAACTGCCTGACATGGTTCCAAATATACTGCCATTTACTCATGGATTCATGCCTTCCTCTAATGCATTAGTGAGAAGTGAATGCAAACTGTGCCAGCCGGAGTTATAATTTGTTCGCAGGATTTCATTCTCCGTCCTGATGAAGCGCTACGCCGCACGCACTCGACATTACTTTCCTAACAACTTAATATCATTTCCCCGTCTGTGTTAACTCTTTACCTCGAGACAACGCTGGATGAAGTTGTGCAATTACACGAAATCGTAGATCATTAGTATCAATTTTTGCTGCTATTTGATTTACGATACTTCGTCAGATAAAAAATAAAAGAATGAATAAATTGTAGCACCGATACTGAACTAAAAGATGACAAAAAATGTGATGCAGAAGGGATCGCGATAAAGGATGAGTTTCAGGGTTCATTTTGGACTACCACTAGTTCCTGTAACTCAGTGGCGAGAGCAGTTTGGCGTTAACCAAGCCCTCCTCAGGTATAGAGGGTTGTTAGTTCGATTCTCACCAGGAACTTATTCTTTAGTCTGATTAGAGTTATTGATTTATCAACTCATTGCTAATGCAAAACCGGTATTAATTTTTTTTTACAACTAAACAAACAAAAATTGAGATGAAGGTGAATAGCTGTAAAGAAATAATAATGGTTTACAATACTTCATCTGATGAAATAAATAAATTGGATTACTTATAATTCTATTTCTATGAAATCGTCACATACAATAGATATAAAAATATACCGAAGTCTCGAATTCGGCTGAAGAATTCGTCTCATACAAATCTACAATAAAGATGCTTCAGTGGCTGCAACTGATATTAATTTTAGACATATAGAAGGTTTTTCATTGGGAATGGATAAATACTTTCGTGTTATTTTCAAGAGCTTCAGAGGAAGAAAATGAACAGGTGAATCTTCCCCGACCCCCGGCCACCCAATACTCAATATAACAATATTTGGCAATGAATCAGATTCCTTTAGAAAAACTCTAAATTCAGCCAAGGACGTTGGAAATTGTGAATAAAAACGATGGGGGGGTGATGGGGGCCGAGGTTACTTGACAAAAAGATGGCGGACATTTGAGAATGAGTGAATTGAAATGAAAATTCAAATCTATGGATATAAATGCGTATCTTTCCTGCAATCCACGATGTTAATCGATAACAGACATTTACTTATGTAGGTACGTAAATAGAATTAGAATCAGAGCGAAGTGAACTGAAGATATTCACTCAGTTGTATTTACACACAATTAAATTGTTCGACATGAAATTGGCAGGTTTTTCGGTAGTCCATACGAAATGCTAACGTATTAAATATGGAAACCAAAAATATAATTAATTTCAGTTTCGCCGAAAAGCCCCAGTCTGGGTCTTTTTCGTTATGCTTGGTCCTTTCTATAATGAACCCAACATATCATTTCCCACCGGTTGGGAAAATTTTGGTCTGGTGTAATAAATAAATACCATGCCCCCCCCTCTTATATATATATATATATATATATATATATATATATATATATATATATATATATATATATATCAAGAATGAACATTTCTCCGTCCGCAAAATCAAACACAAATGATTTCTACTGATATTCGGACCACCCTCATCTTGGTTGTTTTTCATACAACGTTTCGGCCGTTGTACTCTATCTAAATAAAAGGTTCGGTTCGTTACTTTCCCACACCTACCAGATGATACCTGATGAAAGCCATAGAGTACAACGGCCGAAACGTTGTATGAAAAACAACTAAGATGAGGATTGTCCGAATATTGATAGAAATAATAAGAATGCCTCATCTCAAAAATTTAGAGATAAACACTAATGAATTCAGTATTCTTTATTAGTGAACCAATCTCATAGAAATTTATATATTTCTGCGGATTTTTTTCACAGGGATTAACTTCATTATATATATATATATATATATATATATATATATATATATAATATATAAAAGAAAGGTATTTTTACTTTTAATCATCATTAAACTGAACATTCTTACTTAGCACACATGCATATTTTATATATATATTTGTAAAATGATTGGCGCGCATGACTGACCATAATCGTGGCCGCTCACTCCCTTCAATGATTTACAGACTGAAACATTGGAGAATTAAAGTAAAACCTGAATAAAGTCCTACAATGACGTCGATGTAATTTAAAGAACCCCGGAAGTCCACAACTCAGTCGATTAATGAACATGGCTGCCGTTTTTCAAAACGGATTAAAAAGAATTGAAGAAAGCAGACGAGAATTCACGAAAAGGAGAAAAATAACGTTTTAAAAATGAAAAAGAAAAAAAAATAATGCGAGCGATTTTTGTTGGTTGAAAGTGGAATCCTCGAGAATCGAAAGAGATTTATAAAAATACAAGATAAAAAAAAAAAAAATTCGTAATCCAGCTTTACACAGATATATCTGCCGACCTGATCACGGGACGATACCGCCATGTTGGAAGCTTAACTGCCTTGAGATTGGCCAGAATGAGGCTAACCGGAAGAAATAATTCAAAGCCTGCGCAGAATAGACAGCAATTAAAAATCGAATCGACACAGATTAGTGCAGATTTTCCCCACTATCCGAAAGTACAGCCTTCCTTCAAAAAAAATTTTTTTTAGATTGTGCGTTTCCAGACCCAAGAAGTGGTGATGATGGTATGTTATTTAGGGACGTTTTGGTGGTAGAAGTGACAGGAGACTAGGATGAAGAACGGAGAGAATAGGATGCACGCTGGCTCTATAACAGCTCGCTGCAAAATCAACGCTATTTTCGCCTTTTTTCTCGTTAAAAGGGGGAATAGTTGATTTTAGTCTCAGTCTTTACGGTTTTCAATTCCATGCTCCTCTTACGAACACAATGGACTGTATGTTCAGCCAGCTCAACAATAAATTGTGAGCTTGGCCAATCTAAGAAATAATCGTCGGCTTTACTGCCGAGTCGGAGAGTGTCGTTCATTTAATTTTTCTATAGAAATGGTAATATGCTAATCTGTAATGTTCCATCGGTAAAAACGTTCGAATGGTGGAGAATTGAATAACTCGATCCGTAACTAAATCCCTCCTGGTAACGCCTCATTGTAGTTGGTGTCTGCCATATGAGACCTCCAGAGTGCGAAACAGTGACGTAATGTGCTCATATCATAGGTTACATACGTGCAAGATACACTACTGGTCTAAATACGGAAACGAGGACCGAACCTCATCTGGTGATATTTTGAAGACGATGTGAACATGAGCGCCCGCTGCCACCTATCCGTGCGAGAATTAAGTTACTGAAAAAATAAAATAGTATTTTAAATTCCACAAATTTCTATGCCGAAAAATAGAGCCAAGTTGTATGATACAAAGCAAACACGGAAAACGTTTGACTGGCAAATATTCAAACTCACTGGGACTCACTTCGATCTTGGCAACGACTTGAGTATCGATACCAGAGTTAGATTTCAAAGTTGTAACAGATTTAGTGATAGCAAGCGATCTGGATGGAGCAAGGCTAGGTTAAGTAAAACGCTTTTGACAATGGGGGGCTTGTATCCTTAAATTGCACGATAAACAAAAACATCAAACAAGTATGGTTAGTCACTCAAAAGAAACCGTCCAGTGACCAACGTCATCCGGCAGCATAACGTTTTAGGAGTGATCAATCAAAAAAAAAAAATAGAAAATGGGATATCAGTGTATAAGCTACTTCTCTCGCCTTTTCTTGGGCAGTGATCACTAAAAATTAGAAGTTTTAAAATTGAAAACACCAATCGAGGAGAGGCTCCCCAAAGCTTTATAAACAATAGTTCACCTATTGCATTTCTACCGACTAATTTCACTAGATGTTGGCGGAAGCACTCCAATGAGCCAAGCCCCCCCACCCAATCTCTATCTACGTTACTGAGGGTCACCTTGAGGAGAACGATGCTTTCAACAAAACGGCCCAGATGTCGAGGCGAGCACATGAGCGACGAGCACACAGCGCACATTGTAACAATAGGGAAGGGTCACGTTCGGCTGCCCAGCGGACAACGAGACATTGTCAATTGTTTTCAAGTAGGAGGATTTGTTTTGATTTATTATATGAAACTTGGCCGAGAAAAAGAAGGACAACCTCGGAGTTCTAACCTCTTCCAACTTTGTGGAAGAGATATGTGAATTAACCGATTTTTTTTTCTGTCCGTCCACAAAATATCTCCAGAAGACATTTTGTGGAAAGGTGGGTTATGTAACAAATTTCCAAAACGTTCGATTTTGACAAAGCCCCTCAAGATTTGAGCCATGACATGCTAAGCTTATTAAGACATATTTGGAATATCAGTAAATGGACTATTTATATTCGACAGATTGTGATAATTAGCGAGACATTGGTTAGAAACTGATTGTACAGCATAGATTTTACTCGGTGGCAAATCGAGCAACCTTAGATCGCATAAATGAATAAAGGAATGAGCGTTACAAAATCTGCGTTCACTTTGGATGCAGCCTGATACGCTGGCTCAGCTCTTACCAATGAGCAAGTGGCACTCTCGTAGTTAGGAGATCAAAATGGACTCATATTACTCATTTCCTTATTTGACGATCGTTGGCACAAACAGAAGTACTCGGCCTTGCCTGGGTTTATGTATTCCGCTCATGTTGCCATTGCTCCTCATGTCCCATAGTATCCAATCCTGTGCTTCAATGGCAAGTTTCAGAGCATGCGACACAAACAATTGATAACAAAAATACAATTTGAATCCTTTAGGCTCAGACACTTCGTTGTGATAAGTAAGAGAAATAATTATACATGTATTAATTTTTCAAAATATGCAATTATGTAGCAGTAATGAACCTCAAAATATGTATGCACGAACATGTAAATCTGCAGTGACAATCACGTAACTTCTAAATTTATATTGGTTGAGGTAAATATTAACATTATTCTCAGAATCTAGTAATAAGTCATGAAGACAGAAACGAACCCACATTCTTCTCGACAAGGTATCTGCAAATGCCTGCGAAAATGCATCCTTGAATACTTGGATCACATCATTTTAAAAAAAATTTCTAATTTTTTTTTAAATTTAGAAAAAAACAAAAACAAAAAAACGAAAACGAAGTTATTCAAAATAGTCATGATAAATCTAAATTAATAAATTGAATTATAGAGTGACCTCCACTTAAAATAAATAAATCATTCTCCCCTCGTTTCATCAGTTTTAATGAAATAAGTGAAAGTTCGGTAAAATCTAGAGAGAAATTTTGATCCACTCAAAACTCATTCATAGTCTATAACTTTTATCGTGAAAAGACGTTATCCCTATGCCAAAATTCAATTTCCCATTTGGAAAACTGTGACCCATAACTTGGAAGATACAGTGCATACATGTATATTGACGTTCACACACACACATTATATATATATATATATATATATATATATATATATATATATATAATGTGTGTGTGTGTGAAATAGCGACCAAGGTTGTTGACACGGATTTAACAGTGTCACTAGAGAAATCTTAGCTTTTAGCTTGAAGCAAATTGTCCATCGAAGATTTTACAGCAAGAAAAGCAGGAAATAAGCGTCTTTATCTCCTTTTTTCCTTCCTGTTTTCTTCTCTTTTTATTGCTGTCCGCCATCTTTGATGTTGATGACGTCAGCTGCAAGAGAAGATTGGCGTCTCCGCCATCGCCTGCGGTTGGATTTCCGAATCAAAGTACTCTAAAAATGTTTTATTTCCTTTATTTACTTCTCAACTGCATTTTCTTTCTTTCTTTCTTTTGGTAGCATTTCTCGAACCACAGCCGCAGGTGACAGGAGATGCAGCGGGGGGGGGGAGGGGGGAGTGAATGTGATAGTAGCTGATGACAAGATACGATAACAAAGTGTCACAAATATACCAATATATAAATCTTTGGATTCGACAAGAATCCTCCGAGGAGAAGCGACTATGATTTTGTTTGGAAGAAGAAAAAAAATAAAAAAAAAAAAAAAAAAAAAAAGCGAAGAAAAAAAAAAAAAAAATGGAAGATATCTATTGAGAAAGACAACACGAGAGAAAGAAGATTGTGCTTCGCTTTTTACGCGTTTCCAAATTGGAAGATAATCTTCGAGAGACGCTTAAAAATCGAATAAAACCCGGATGTCATTTTCTCACACACGATGAATCACGTGACGTATGTCACACCCAAGAAAAATAATCTATTTAGCTAACTATAAAACTATGCTACGTGTATTTATTTACGTATCCTCTGTCACGTTAAGAGAGGCAACTCCCCAATATTATCATTAACTAGGTTACCACATGGTGACACAGTAGAAACAGAATTTGATTTTCTGATGAGGCAGTAAAAATGTCTACTATAAAGAAATATGAAAATATTTTTAAAAAGTAATACAAACAAAAACAAGAAATAATAATCCCTTTGGGGTCAACTCCAAGCTCACTGCAATGCAACTTTCAATTATCCACGTCTATAAAATGCAATTTGTACAGAAGACTATTCTCCAATGCAAATCTCTATTATTCATGTACATAAAATGCAATATGTGAAGAAAGCTATTCTGTAATCTCACTGCGATGCATATCTCTATCATTTGCGAATATAAAATGCAACATGTACAGAAAGCTATTTTCCAATCTCAATGCAACGCAATCCTCTATAATCAACGTATAAGTTTCCTTGTATTTCATATAGGCACTTATTTTTGATGGTACAGGTGAACGTGTAATTTTATCCATTTCTCTATCCGCAAGAATGAACTCTTCCACTTAATGATAACAGTTTTGCTGAAAGAAATATCTCCTACCCACCATATGAAACAACCAGCTCTTTCCACTTCAACTAGTTCAGAATATTTTCGAGAAGAGAAAAAAAAAATCATCTCATAAAAATTTTTATATATCCGTGGATTCCAAATAGTGATAAATAGACAGGTCTGGTTGATCATTCAATAGAAACCGTTACGTGACTAAAGTCTTTTGGGCAGCATGCTGTGTTGGGATGATCAATTAAAAAGTTGGAAAAAATGGTGGTCAATCAATGAGTTACTTCTCTAAACCATCTATTGGACAGTAGTTAGTAAAATAATTGAATTTTCAAAAAAACTAAAAGGTATCAATTTAGTCAAAACATACTTTGAAAATTGGATTACAAGATATGTTACAATATATGGATTGATGGTATGATTTAATTTAATATTTGGTTTCATTCTTAAATAGCATTTTTTGTTAGAGATACTTTGGGGCGTGGGTATAAGTGAAGTATTCTTAAATACTTGGTCGAAGTTAAGAAGTTACAGAGTAACCCTTTCCAGGCGCCAAAAAGACGATTGGAACATCTAAAGAAGATTTATTGACAAGATAAAGCGTAGTCGTTCGGAACCCCTACAGATAGATAGCCAGTCACTGCCACCAAATTAAAAAGACATTAGAAGAAACAAAGCGAAAAGGGTCTGACAGAAAAGCGACGGTGTATAAGGATTCTAACGGCGGAAGTAAGAAAGATAAATAGTAAGTTTAGTGGTGTGAAGAACGAAAGAAAGCAAGGGGAAAATAGAAGAGGAAAGGGTAGATGATGATTTAGTTCCAGGTAAAAAAAAAGAGGGCGAGTCAATCTAATGAATGAGATAGCAAAAGAAAAGTGACCTTTGCCTTTAAAAAGGAGACCAGTGGTTGGTCACGAGAGCAGGTAGAGCATTAAGCTGAGTGACAAGAGGCTACAAGAGTTAAGCAGACGGTTGGTCTACGGGTCGACCGCTAGCCCCTGGCCACTGACAGTAGAAAGACATTGAACTCTCTTCCTTCTCTCTCTCTCACGATAAACTCGCTAGCTCTCTCTCTCTCTCATTCTCTCCCTCTCTGTGAGTTGTGATTTTGTTAAGTCTTCAGACGAAGACTATCGATGTATTATCGGTCGACCGAAGAAGAAAAATAAAAGTTTGATCTGGAATCCCGATAGGAATTTTGCATCCTTCGTTTCCCTCTGGACGGCAGCCGCGGTGCACAAACGTGCAAAGAAAGCCATTTTCCTTCAAACCCCACCCACAAGAAGCTATTCGGAGGGGATGTTACATTTTTTTGTAGACATAGCACGGAGATATGTGAAAACAGACATATATGCAAGAAGCACTCATTTCAGCAGACATTTTACTTCTGGGTAGGTGGGGGGAATTCATGCTTTTCCCAAGCGGATTCATGTGTTATGAATGTGGACTGTTCCAAGTAGAGTTTGAACTCGACCAGAAGATCATATTTTTCCGTGTCGCTAACCATCTGGCCACCGGCACCTCCACAACGCTTGATTTCTCCGTCCTTACTATTTCCTTACACGGGGGGAAGAAAAAAAAGTCACGTGACAATTATGACAAGTAAAATTGTGAGATTTATTGCCAATGAACGGATAAAATGAAGCACGCATGCGCATCACGTACCGTTGGGTCTCGTGGCAAACGAGAGATGACGGCATTTAGTAGAGGGTTAACTTTGGGAAACTTAGTTCAGAAAGTTGAAGCAATACGTGACTACGCTAACGTCCTAGGTTGGAATTCGTGATGACAGTTGTGTAGAACCAGCGTCCGGCATTATTTCCTCAGACATTGCTTCAAAGCCAAGCATTGTGCAAATGCCATCAAGCAAGTGCATCAAGTTCCATCGATTATCGAGAGAAGGCGAGAACAAGGAGGTGGGGTGTGGGGGTCAGGGCAGCCTAGGTAGAGACTTGAGGGGCTTGGTTCTTTGAGATGCCCCCATTTAGTGTAATTTGATTAAGGAAAAATGGCAATAAATACACATGCACTAACACTTAATGGGTGGAAAAAAAATAACCCGAAAGGCTGAATTATTACTCATGCAATTCAATTATGCACATATATACTCTGGTTACTGCAGTTCTACTGACATTATACAATAAGTCCATTACTATTTATAAAGCTTTATTTCAGGCTCGGGTGGGGTCGGGTAGTCCAAATAGCCTCCTCATCCCCCCCCGGTACGCCTCTGGAGAGAATCAATTTTTCTGCCGAGTAACTTGATTTTATAATAAGTTAACTCACACTCTGCTCACTCCCCAGTCAGTCTCAGATTGTTTGAAATCTGAGATGAACAATTTTCAATATTAACTTTGGACTAAACTCCTTAAACGCATACAGTGTGCCAAGGTTACTTGCGCTGGGCTTTTCGATATTCATCAGTTTTTTTTAAATTTAATTTTAAAATTTTAAAATTTATTGAAATCTAGGTTTTTCCATACTTTTTAGATTCTCAAGTTTATTTATTACTTCAATCTGTGGAGTAGCACCTGGAAACGATTTTTTTGTCATAGCAGTCGCAAAAATTCTTGTACAAAATCGTAGCCCCCACCCCCAAAGAACTAGTAAGAGATATTCAGGAAGGTGCAGCGTACCAGAGATATTCTGTAAGACTCTAAACAGCTGAGAATTATTACGAAATGGTTTTTAATTTATAAAGATTTCATTTGTAACTCTATTCAGCAGTTAACTAATAAATGTTAATTGAAAAACCGTCGTCATCAAAAATGGTGAGAGGTTCCATACTTTTTTTTATCACAAGTGCACACGTTTGCTTGTTTGGGTTAGGTTACCTGCTTATTTGTTCCAGTACTCCTGACCATACCGTTTTATCTATAGACTTGAAAAAGCTTTTTTGAACTTGTTCCGACGGGTTTATTAACAACATCTAGCTGTTTTTTTTTCACTATCTTATATGTTTTCCAGTGGAAAACGCCTGTGATGCCATGAATAGAATTCATTCTGACCATATTTACTCCTCGACGAATTTTTCTTTTCACATGATTTCAAATTTTGACCCTAGGGTTGTTCAATTATTGACTGTGATGACGAGTAGATACTATTTTTTTCTAAACTGCCTTTTTGAATCATGTTATGTTTTTCTTGGTGTAGAATCTAGGGTCATTTGAGTGCAGGATTTTCTTTTCAGACTAAGTTACTTGCAGCCAATCAGTGTGCTTTTTAACAAGATAATAGAATGATGGGGATTCCCATTTTTAGTAGAGGTATAAAACTACAATGAGTGAAATTCTCGTCATTTGTAATTCATGGGGGACGTATCAGCGATAAGACGAAAGTTGAGGATAACTAATGAAAATATTCCAATTGAGAATTCAAACAAACTGAGCTAAACTATCTGGCCTTGTCGTGTCGTATGTATTTTATTTTAAAACCTTCCTCTAGGTCCATTGAGCAGGCTTGCTAGATTTGGCTGGGGGAATTAGACTCAGTATTTCGGGGCCCATTGGATAAAGTCAGCAGTTTAAAAGAGAAGTGGTTCAACCAAAAATCAACCACTGTAAAATGTTAACATGGAATGTTGCTCCAATGATACAATTCGATGAGAAAGTTGAGCAACTGTAACCATCAAAGATGGTGTAGAATTGCCTCCTTTTTTTTTTTGCTATATTTGCTTGTGTTTATGTTTCTCATCGCTTCTGGTCATACAGTTTTGTCTACAGACTTGAAACCATTATAACCAAAGACTCCTAGAATTTTTTTTCAATTTTGGAAATTTCCGTTAACAGCTTATGTTAAGAACCCAACAAACCATTTTTAAAAAGTTGATATCTTCGTTGTTTTTCAAAACTACAATGCTCATTTTTCAAGCTTGAAATCTATGCATTATGATTCATAGAGCGCTCAAGATTGAAAAAAAAAAATCAACCTTTAAAAACTGGTCCGTTGGACACTTATCATGCACAATCACTCAGGATTTAGGTTGTAAAATGCTGTTTTTCAAGGCAGGTAACCCCCCTCAACCGCTCAGTAAATACCTGTGGGCAACTAGACGTAGAGCAAGGGTTCGCAAGTTAATCATGCAAACCATTACTGCCGTAGAGAGTCCGACCTTCACTGATTACCTCAAATATATGTATTTTGAAATTCAACATTTGAAAGGAGAGAATGGCATTCTGAGATATGGTGAAAATGGTGCAAGGGCAAAGAAGGTTGAGAACCACTGTGCCAGAGTAAACTTAGTAGATATGTATATCACTTTTCGTGTATCGAGAGGAATAGATATAGATATACGAAATAGAAGAAGAACTCTTCTTCGAGTCGAAATTAAATTCCTCTGAAGATGATATTCGGGTCTCGTAGGTAAGAAGTTACTTTTTTTAAAATGGGCATATCGTATTTCGAAAAAAAGTGTTATTTATGAGAAACTATCTATCAAAACGGTCAATATAGATTTCTTCAATTTTTAAGTTGGTCGAGCTGGCTGGCTATGTATGAATAAAGCGCACTGGCCGCTCTAATGGAGCAAGAGGGATGAAAATTTAAACATATATCCCTTATTCCTAGAAAATTTCTTATTTCTTATTTTTGGAAATTCACTCTCCGGTTTTTAGTGGAGAGGTTCAATTTGCAATAAAGGTTAAACAAGAATAAGTTCCTTAGTTTGTGTCAGGCAACATTCACGTTTGTTTGTTTTTCTGAAATTTCAAACTTTTTTTTCTTAGAGATCACTGCCTAGCAGAAGGCAAAATGATTAGCTTGCTCATTGAAGAAACCCGTTTCAATCTTTTTAATTGTTCACGCAAGCTGCAAAAATTGGTCGCATGACGGTTTTCATTGAGTGACTAACCAGACCTGATTTTATTCTATTTTTTTTTTTTTTTTAATTTTGCAACTGAAATTTAGGGTGCACCTTTGAGGCCGATAAATACGGAAAGTTACTCAAAGGAACCTGTATGGGATGAAGCGAGGAGGAGGAGGGGGTGTTATATGAGCTACGGAAAAAAAATGAGGTGCGTTCATTCGGTGGGAATTTTCGGAGCGCAATTGTTAAAAAAGAAATTTTACGATGGACAGGATGGGGGGAGGGGAATGCAAAACGGATGAACGTTTGATGCCAATCCTATCTAGCATTTCCCCTCTTGGAATTATTTTAAGTAAAGTCAGGAAACGAAAAACAGCAATCTTGCTTCATGAAAATGCCATTCATGTTTATCAAAATAAGTATAAGATGACATATATATATATATATATATATATATATATATATATATATATATATATATATATATATGAAAATTTGAAAAAACTGCGTGGGCGTATCGTCTTACGTGCTTAGTTGCCAGAGATCAGAATAAGCAGGGGGGTATATATCTGTCACTAATTAATGAAGGGTTGGGAGTCGGAATGAGGAGGGGCTGGGGGTTAGGAAATCCATCACAATTCGATAAGTTGATAAACCAGGACTGCGGGGTTAGATAACTATGGCAATCGACACAATTTAGAAGGATTTTATAGTAAGGGTGACGTAGGCACATGGAAATTAAAGCGTACAGTATTGATAAGAATAATTTTTTTTTGTTTTGAAAAAATGATATGAAAATAAAATATTAAATTATCAATTAAACCAACTACTCCCCCTGGCATTGTTTATAAAGTTGTCTTTAGATGGGGAAATTGACAAATCTGTAGTTACCCCCCATCCCGGCCAACTCTTAGGGAGAAGAGAGTAGAGATGGACTCCCAAAGATGTATTAACGCAGTTGAGGGAGTTCTAATGAGAGCTGTGGGTTGGAATTATCTTCCAAAATTAATAGGCGTGGTGTGGGCGGTAATTAGGCAACTATGAGAGGGCATAGAACTACAGGATGAATTGAGTTGAATTTTGGTTCACATAAATGGGATCCCGAGAAATTCTAACTATTTTGGCAGCATGTTATGTTGGGGGGATCAATAGCAAGGGAAATTGGACAAACGGGTGATCAATGAATAAGTTGCTTCTCTTGCATCTTGTTTGGCAGTGATCTCCAGAAAACCGAATTTTCAGAAAACAAGCATGAATGTCACCGGAAACAAAGTGAACTTATATTGCAAATTGGACATCCCAATGAAAACTTTTTTTTGCAGGTAGGGGGGGGGGGATTTTTTGTAGACATGATGAGTAAATGTTTGAATTATGAGCCCTTTGGCTCCATTGGAGACACCGGTAGGCACGATACGTAGCCAGCCAGTCCAACTTGATAACTGAAGAAATGTATCGTGACAGTTTTGATTGACAGTCTCTAAAAGTTAATTTAATGTGTTTTTAATGAATTAACAATTTTCACCGTCGTGACAATCAGAATAGTGTTTAGAATTTCATTACACTTGAAATAACTAAAGCCAATCATTATTCGTTTGACTATAAAAGCTTTGCGTGAATAACACCGTAGCCCACATGACCTCCACGTTGAACAGCCGTATTGTCCAGCGTAAACTTTTTTGAAATGTTAGTTATTATATACAGCAGTCCGTAGCCGAATAATGATGAGCGCATTTATTTTACAACAATGTCCTTCCTTGGTAATGCACTTAAATAGTGCGCAAGTATGTTGTGCGTAGGTGTATGTTTACGTGTTCGTACAGCCACGGCTTGTATGCATATGTGTATGTATAAAAGTGTATACGTATATAAGTATATGTGTGCATGTACATACATATGTATGTATGTGCGTATATGCTTGGACATGTCTGAGCGTGAGTACATGTGTGCCTCCAAGTTCGACACGCTGAGCCTCCTCGTTCGACACGCTGAGCCTCCTCGTTCGACACGCTGAGCCTCCTCGTTCGACACGCTGAGCCTCCTCGTTCGACACGCTGAGCCTCCTCGTTCGACACGCTGAGCCTCCTCGTTCGACACGCTGAGCCTCCTCGTTCGACACGCTGAGCCTCCTCGTTCGACACGCTGAGCCTCCTCGTTCGACACGCTGAGCCTCCTCGTTCGACACGCTGAGCCTCCTCGTTCGACACGCTGAGCCTGTGTGCCCATATATATGTACAGATATAGACGCCTGTACATGCGTGTATATAGATACGTGTACCTGTATTTATATAAATGTGCATGTATGTTTCTATGTATGTGCGTGCATATTTGGATATGTGTGTGCGTATGTACTTTCAGCCAGTTCTGGTATCCTCTCATACAGATCCCAAAAGCCAAACTGATCTATGTTTAAAATCCTAATCATCGCCTCAAATCAAACATTAATAAGAAGAGAAAGCATCCAAAAAGACGTGCTTTTAAAAAGGAGAGGCAAAAATCTCATAAAGCCGGTAAATACTACTTTTCAACCCTGACAAGCCGGGCCTGCAATTGCCTCGCCGGAGCAGCAAGCAAGAAGGTTGTATTTAATACGGGTACATTCCAATTTCCAGAGCTGTGAAAGGTTAACGCATTGAGAGAGAGAGTGAGAGACACCCCGGGTAGCCCCTGACTCAGGAAAGACACATCTCACCGTGATGAACGGGGTAGATACATTGTTTAGTCATTTACCAAGTTTAGAGAGGTTATGACAGGTTTCTGGTCGAACGTAAACATCGGTTCTGAGCTGACAAATGACGAGAGGCGGAACGATTGTGAATGATTCACGCTGGTCTTCAGGTCATGATTATAACGTTCTACTCCAAGTTTATTTGCCGTCTGCTCACCCGGCTACTGATGGGTTGACATTTGCTAGGCTCAGTACGACTAACAAGGATATTATAGCCAGTGGTTCTCTAACTGTGTGCTGCGACACACTGTTGTTCTGCAACTATTTCCCACGGCCACGGTTGAGCCCCCTTGTCCCATGAGGAGCATAGGCCATCGACAATCGTCGGTGTTTCTGTAACAAACTGGGGTTTCCGCTCTAGACTTGCCAGCCCTATCGCAACCCCTTAACTCCGAAGAAAGGTGTTACGGCACCTGGTATTCACAGACGGTCACCCATCCAGATAGTGACCATACCCTAATTATGACCGAAAATATACGGATTTATATTGATATATTAATGGAGCAAAGAGTTAATGTGCTACTCTCGTCTAATATATTTCTTAGGTTGGCTGTACATTTGCATTATCCTTAGAAGTTAGGTGTTGTTGCTTATGTGTTAGATAAGTGTCTGTCTGATGGTCCTCTAAATGAAATTCATATAGTAATCAGAAATTAGTTTATCAAGAAGTTCCCTTACGTTGGTCACGGTTCCGGCCTTCCCAGTTTGGGTTCCACGTATCCCATTGTTAAATACGAACTTGGTCGATTTCTTTAAATCACTTATTTAGAGATGAACACGGTCATTAATACAATATAAGAACTAATCAGGACAAGTCTCGAAAACGGCGGAGGATGAAAAAAGATAGCAACAAATAGAAAAATATGGTAATGCAAGGCAATATAACAGTCGGATCTTAGCTTGGTTAAGATAAAATGACACTATGCTATGATAAGCCTCTAATTACTACTTGCTCAGCCTTACTTTCCGATATGTGAAATATACTTAGAGGTGACGTGAATCATAAGTGGTGTCACTCAATTAACTTTGTGTTATTTTACCCATAGCCGGAAGAAAAAGATGAATTAATGCCCTTCACGTGGATATTAGTGCTAAGTGAACAGCATCGGTCTCAATCGGGATTTGAAATCGGCTCACCGAGTCCATTATCTGTGCCGTTATCAGCTCGGCCACCCACATCTCTCACAAATTTATTGATCTGTTTGTTTAATCCAGTTAGAAACCGTCAACCAAAACTGTCAACATAGGTTTCTAAGGGAGAGAATCTGAATGCGCAGATATTGAGCTATTTCCCTTGAAATTCATTTTTTAAGCTGTTTTATTTTTTACAGCTCATTTTCAACCTCTTTCCCTCCAGAGGGATGAAAATATTTTCCCAATCAAAAACTAATTCCTGGATCCGCCCCCGAATTCAATCCCTTCTTTCTCAGCCCAGGACCTCTTTCAGAAAATTTTATTGAAATTCACGAAGATCTTTCTGAGATATTGTGTGGGTAGACAGACGGATTTTCAGACATGGGTGAATACATCTATCTCTTCCAGCTTAGTTGTCAGGGGTAAAAACACCTTTCCATCAAGATAGGAAAATAGATTCTTGTCACAGGTTTGAAAAAGGTAGAATTTAATTAGCGAGAGGAAAATCTATCTAGAAATGTTTAAGTGAATTTCCGGGTCTGAAGATAATGGAGGAAGAAAATGTCGTCTGTTTTCCTGGGCATTTTGGCGGGAAGGGAGAATTGACTCAATGAAGTAGACAGAAATGGCTGGGATTGTATTCTTCGGAGAAATTACAAGAGGAATTTTGGATCAGCCATTTTGTGCAGACTGACGAATCAGTATTTTAGTCAGACCTTGTAATCACTGGCAGAATGTATACCGTGTCATAAACGACTGGCTTGCATTAACATTCCCGTAATGAAGTAAACCGTTCCGTAATGGAAGACCAACTCTGTCCTCTGCCACCATTTTTCAACGTGACAAACAGGCTCAATCTATTTTGTGAAGAGAACGATTATTAGCAAGTCAGGCTACTTGACTTATGAGATATATATATATATATATATATATATATATATATATATATATATATATATATATGTGTGTGTGTGTGTGTGTCTAGAAAGAGTCACAGCTTCAAACATTAATAAACTTTTTCAATAGATTTTTTGTGTCACTTCAGTTACCCATTTCCCAATATCTATCCATGCAAACTTATGAAATCTTCTTTATATATATATATATATATATATATATATATATATATATATATATATATATATATATGTGTGTGTGTGTGTGTGTAAAACTTGAAACCCTTTCAAAAACAGATTGCATCAAAAGATAATTGAAATATACACACACACACACACATATATATATATATATATATGCACGTGTGTGCATGTGACATACGTACGTAGATACACCCATATACTATTCACAGCCAATATTTCTCTCCCCACTCTCCCACAATATCCAGACATCCGACATGAAAGTTTTGCTAACAACATGTTTCATGTTTCAATCTCCCGGCAACACAACACAAAGTTGAAAAATAGGAAAAAGGGTTTAGTTTTTTTTCAATTTTTATTCAAAGTAAAAATCGAATACTCTCAGCCAATCCTTTCCTCTTCTTTCCTCGATGGTAATCGATTAGGTTTACAGATTAGATGAAGTATTAAGATAGGTCTGGTTAGTCACTCAATAGAAACTGTCACGTGATCTACGTATTTTGAGAGCATGTTTCGTTTGGGATGATCAATAAGTATCTCGCCTTTTGTTAGATGGTGATTACTAAAAGGGACCGAATTCAGGAAAAAAAAACAAACAAAACGTGTGAACGCTGCCGGACATAAACCAAGACACCAATTTACCATAATTTTACTTTGTAAATTGAACCTCGCCGATGCTCATCTTCTGGGGTGAATTTTCAAAAAACAAACAAATCCATGTTTTTCCAAGACATAAGGAATAAATGTTCAGTATTCTTCCCCCTTTTCAGCCCCCTAGCCCCATTGGAGCAGCATTGTTCAAGCGACACATAAGATAACCAGCTAGTTTCACAATAACATGTTGACAGTTCAAGTTGATAGTTTCTATTATAACTTTTAAAATGCACCCATAACTACAGGGAATTAGAATAGCGCCCACGAACCGAATGTAATGAGGACTTTTGCTGATACCTTTCACTACTGAAGAGGAATACTTCGAAGGAAACAGAGGAAGCTACGTATCAGGGTAAGTATCGTATATGCTAGATTATAAAACGAATGGTTTATACACACACATACACACACGAAGGTATTTCGTGGACTACCATTTACGGCAAATTATTCGCACTCTATGAACCCTCCATCCCAAGCTAAAGTAGACGGCCCCCTTATCATTATACCACAACACTCGTGGTACTGTTGACGTATTCCCCCCCCCCAAGATTTTGGTATCTCTTTCAGATTAGGTCTGAACGAAAAAGACTTTTTAGAAAAATAATCCCCGAAGATTGGTCACTGGAAAAGAGCTGACTATACATAAACCTGTGGGGCCATTGAACACCCCTGCCGACGCCAATGACGATTGAATAGAAATCAGTATGCAAATAGTTACGATGCAGGGGAGGTAGCCGTAAGATTCCTGGACCCACTCAAAAAGTTAATCAGTTTTCTAGCCCTTGGTCTACCTTTCCACACAACGTCATTGAGAACTTCTGGAGATATTGTTTGAACAAGCAATAGACGGCCTCTTTGCTATCACACCAGAATGCTCAGTATAATTTATTTTTCAAAATCATTAAAAAAAAAAAAAAATGTACTTGTACCGGCAAATACGGTACAAAATTTTTTAATTGCCAAATTCCTCGTATGTTTTTGTGTGACATGATATTCAGGGAGTTGATGAAAAATGGCAGATTTTAGATTGAATTTCTTCGTACTTGGAAAATTTCACGTGGGCAGGTGAGATGAGGGCAGTAGCGAGTTCGGTTTCATGGCGAGTTTTATAGAAATATCACTATCTCAGTCCAATACAACAACATTAACATTCTGTTAGCCTCGGGTCATCTTTTCCTTATTTCCCCAAGTAGTGGGTCAACGAAGCAGTCAAAGTGAACTCACAACAGAAGTCAACAATGTAAGGTCGTTGAGGTGTTTTGGTTTGCGAAGATGATGGTAACTAAGATTAGATGTAATGAATCTCTTCAGGCGTGGTTCCAGTAGGGGGTATCCTCAGAGTCCGGATCCTCAACCCCCTGTTCGGGTAAAGCACAATTATTTAAAAAAAAAAAAATCTTTCAAAAAAAAAAAAACAAAAAAACGAACCCCCCCCCCAATCCGAAGTAATCGTAAATTAACCTAAAATCATTGGTGTACAAGTTTCTTCCCTCTTTAGGTAGGTAGAGAGAGAGAGAGACAGAGATATCTCCCCCTCGGACGAAGCTTGTTATCGTTATCTTCTAACATTCAACATCAAAGGTCACAATATTTAGAAGAAAAAAAAAAAAAAAAAAGAAAAAAAAAGGAATAGTATTCTCTCTTTCACATTTTGAAAAATATATATTTCTAGGGTGATTAATTCAAAAAATAAAAATGCTTTGTTCTATAAGAAGATAAGATGACGACAGCAACTAAGCCTTGTTCAACAGTCACGTAGAATTATGCACAGTGAAGGTAATGAGCTTGGTTGACATTTCCCTTACATAAATATGTATATACATGGATATAGAAAGAAGAAAGGTTGTGTCCAGAGTAAATGGAAGACACAGGCGACAATAAGCCGTTTGGTATCAGCAGGTAGATTTGGTGACTTTCCTCATGGTCGAAACTTAGAACGCTGCATCTTTCATGACGAAACCCAGTTAATCGAGACTATCAGAAGTACTAAATCAGAATTTGTCAACAATTCAACAACTTTTGATTAGAATGATCATTCAAAGTGTTTTTATTTACTAATTAATGTTGATTATTAATGAAAAAGAAACAAAAACCATAAACTAAAACACCCAGCACCAAAAACATTGAACAATTCGTTATCACAATTCAATCCAAACCCGATTATAGTAATTGTTTGGAATAGGTAAGATTAAGCATTATGTCGCCACCATTTTGAATTACGCCAGTTCTGAGCGGTTCATTAATAGAAAAAAAATGGTTATCAGGTGGATTTACTTCTGCTGTTGAAAAAGAATTACTAAATCACGCCTATTTGTTCCAAATCCTTACAGTATATAGCAAAAACATTTAAATGTATCTATTCTAACACAAATAAATAATTGGGAAATCAAAAATACTGACCCCAGACCTACCTACTAACTCTAACTACATGTCGTATCGACTCTAGCAAACAGTTTTTTTTAGATCGAAAATATCGTTATTTGATCAGCAGCAAAAATCGAGCCACTTTCAGCCATTCAAAATCATATAGAGTCTATATCAGTTACCTCCCTTGAAAAATGTTGATAATGTTAATTCATAACTAATACAAACTATTTATATATTTTCTGTCTCACGGTGAGGTCAAAGAAAATTTCATTTACAACTGAAACAGTCAAAAATGGTTGCATGTCTCAGGAATTTTATAAATTTACCTGTGTCGACATCGTTTCAGATTCGATACTTTATATGATCTTCGACAGAGGTTTTGAACAAACTGAATATGAACCGGAGGTTCATCTGATCGCATTATCAGTCAAAAAAGCTAGATTAAGAATGACATTTACGTGCGATATAAACGCGGTCAAGAGCAGGTTAACGTTTTGGGAACACAGTTATTATGAGATAACCTTGGGTTAGGGTTAGAGGTTAGGGCTAGTCAATCAGTCCGGGGGAAAAAGTAAGTCAGTGTTCGGGGCTTTTAACTTTTCTTTGAAATACACTTATTCATCCAACAAAATACGGCGTGTTGTAATAGTTATAATTATTTAGCGTGGCAGAGACTAACGAAAAATAATCGATCCCTACCGAATTCGTAACACAAAATCTTGTAAAATTATGTACACAATCGAACGAGCCAGACATGAGACTCCTAGAATACGCGCTCCCATATCTTCGTCAGCGCTAGACATCCAGGAATATCCGTGTCGTCGCATTCTAAGAATATCTTTGCATCTTCAAAACTAAAAAAAAAAAGAAAAGAGAAGTCTCCTAAATGCGTGTAAGGTGAGACTGACAAAGTCTGAGTAAGAATATCCCTTTTTGCCGTACTCCCACTCTCTCTCTACCTTCAACGCTTTTCTCTCCTCTTCATCTTCCGGTGTAAAATCCTGGATTTTCCCACCCTGTACTGTGACTGGAGACGAAGGAGCAACACTGAAGAACAGTCTGAACGAACCAGAGTCTCATAAAAGAATTAAGATAATTAAAAGAGAATCTGGTTTCATGAAATTCATTACCGCGTTTTTTTTGTTTTTTTTTCTGGTGGAGAGAAAGGGAAAAGCGAGGAAGAATGTCGTTCACTCAGGTATGCTAAATGTAACACTAAGAAGCACACAGGTCGTATGAGAGTCAAAACACTTTCCTTACCCCCACAAAACCTCTCCGCATATCCCCACCCCTTTTAAATACCTTAAAAAAAATCATCAATGTCATTTCTTCTTTTACAATAGAGTTGAGATCAGATAGCAGATGAGCTGTGATCACTTCTATATTAGACAGAGAGGCTGTTTTTTCCCTGTGCTAACGAAGTTGGAAAAGGTATAAGTATTCATTAATTAATTTTTTTTCTACTATTCATGGCCGTCAATACTAGAGGGTGGCTCGCTAAACACACAACTGCTCTTATCACTGAGCTACAAGCAAGTGTCCAAATCAAACCCTTTGACTCATTCCCAATCTCTTCTGAGCCATATTTATTAAATGATTGTTCAGTATCGGTATTCCGATTTTTAAGATCTTTATTCATCTTATCAGGTTAAGTATCTTAAATCATTATCGTTATTTTTTTGCAACTATTTACCTTCTCAATTATTGTTTTCTAACTTTTTTTTTTTACTGTTTGAAATAAAAGTAAATGGTGCCATAAAATTTGATTATAATGATTTCACATTATCTAATCTAATTAAGAAATAGAATAGTATTTACTTATGTCTATCTGTCTGTTTAAACAATATCTCGCCCGAAAGTTCTAACTAAATTTCTGTGACTTTGAGTAGAAACGTAGGTCATGGTCTAAGGAAGAACTGATTTGAATTTTAGTATGGATCCAGGAATTGTTTCACGGTTATATCTCCCCGGCATCTTGACTATTTGCAAACTGATTTTTTATTCGATTTTAGCGGTGCTGGCGTTGGCAGAGGTATGCACGGACCTCACTGGTTATTCTACGTTCAGAAACCCCCTTTTTTTTCAGGGAAAAGTCTTCTGGGTCCATTTTATCTAATAAGCATTTATGTAGTTTTCATTCAGATCTCATTTAAACAAAATAGCAAACTCTCTGGGGGGTATGCATCAACAGTGTCACGGGTGTTATATCTTTCACCTTTCATCTCTTTCTGCCGAACGACACAATCATTAAAATAAATTGTCAAAACAATCTCGCTCCAAAGAGTCTATTTCCGTCTCTACAGTGAATAACATTCGTTCAATTTTCCACATCAAAAGAATGTTTCACGAATAGCTAAACTGTTGAATGCTACGTTCCATTGGAGGGAAAAGGGTGAATTGTTTGAAGAGACAGGCTTGTTTCTAGCGTAGTTGGAGCCGAGTATATCTTCACATTTTTATATATGAAGATATACTCGGCTCTAACTACGCTTCAAACAAGCAAGCCTCAGGGACATCATAGAATCCATTAAAAATCTAAAATAGCAGTGGGTTAGCTATGTTGTATGGCGGACAACCGATGGACATCACGACTCACGACATGGATCCCCAGAGATCACATGTGCAACAGAGGCCGGCAGAATATTAGATGGAGAGACGAGCTAGACAAGTTCAGGATTACTTGCTCTGCGACGCCCATGATAGAGAAGTGTGGCAAATCCTGGGGAAGGTCTATGCCCAACGACGGACGTTAAAAGACTGATGATGATGATGGTGATGATATCTTCATATTGACCCGTTCATTGCTACCTTGGATAAAGCAAGATGATGCGCAACAAAGTAAGTGCGTTCTTTGCTCAGTGCAACTAAGTGAAAAAAAAAGGAAAAACAGTCTGGTGCATTGGCGTAGCTATTTATAAGAGATTGGCTCTCAAACTAAGAGTCATGTCACGTGATCAGGGGAGGATCCTGCTTGGCGTCGAATAGAGGGATCACAAGACTGCAAAGTATACTTGAGAAAAAAAACACAAACAAACAAACAAAACAGGAGTCATAGATATCTGTCAAATGATTAAACAGACCAGCTATATTAGTATTTTGCAGCGTGTTTTTTTTTTTACATACTCCGACCCTTAAAATCATTCTGGATCTTCTACGGCGAGAGTTATCATCGGGATCAACGAATCTCCACCAGTCAGGTCCAGAATCAGCTCTACAAAATTTCCATCGTATTTGATCTCTACGGCAGATTTTATGCTAAATTTAGGGTATGTTCAACATACTTATATATATATATATATATATATATATATATATATATATATATATATATATATATGTGTGTGTATGTGTGCGTGTGTGTGTTTGTATTGTGGGTGTGAAGTGATCTCACGGAATGTTGAGGAAAGTGACAATTGGAAAGTGAAGAGAAAAACTTAAGAGAAAGCAGGGGTTACATCTTAATTCTTTTCCTTATTCTGGGGGCATATTTTGATGCATTTTGACGGGTGACAGCCTTCTTGAGAAAACTTTTAGCGATTCACAGAAAATTTCGCTGTTTACATGTTTGAGGTCAAGGGCAGAAACGGGGATATTTTTGCATTGTTTAGTAGGAGCGGGAGACGTGGTGTTTATGTCTGCAAAGGCGAGAGTCAAGTTCCATTTGAAATGAGAAGGGCCTGTGAGAGGCTGTTGGAGTCAGAGGGTTTTATTTTCCGTCTCTGTGGGTGTTGGACATGTCTTAGATAAGAAAGGACAGTGAGAGGAGAAGGCCAGGACAAAAATGGTCAGTTCACAGGAAAATGGGCTTTTTAAATAAAATATGAGAGAGATAGAACAACCAATGAAAGACTGACGATTAAAAATAAAATCCAATCTACGTTAACTGAGTGAAACACAGCATAACAAAATAAGCACGTCCTCTGCTTGGTCCCACTAACATCACTGGTTTCGAAACTTTGAAAACTCAAAGACCCCTTTTCTAAGAGGAAATATTCAGGCGGATCCCTATTTTTCATATTTAGTTTTTAGACGAACAGATGAACTATATAAAAAAAACAATTTTTGATCTTGAAACATTCATAATCAACCACACTGAACAACCGTAGCCTCGAAAAGTGGCAAAAGATTCTACCCTTCTATATCTGTGCAAGTTTCTTCTAGTGCTTCTGTCCATGCCATTTTGTCTACAGACTTAAAAATTGGCATCAGTACTCCACTATAATCCTTCCAAAAAATAAATTTTTTCAATTTTTGAAAAAAAGCTTTTTTGACATATTTTCGGTCTTATTAATAACTTCTAGATTTTTCAGGTGAAATTTGTTTAACTTTACTTTAAATTTTGCCACTGCGAGTTTATTCGGGAAAGGGTTCATCAATCCTACTCCTTGTACTGAGTACTTAGTGGAGAGTCATTGAGTGCGTTTTTAAGTGCCGTTGGATCGAACCAGAGGCAAGCACTCGCCCACTGGGCTGTGGTGATCGATATGCCACATATGTAACACCGGTAATAATTACTTAATAGTATACCCTTGCCGTAAAAAATAGCAGTATACATGAAATATACAGATATACACTTTACATTTTATGTACATGGATAACAGAGATTTGTATAGCAGAGTGATTGGAGAATAGCCTTCTATACACATTGTATTTTGTATAAGTGGATAATAGAAATTTGCATTGCAGTGAGCTTGCAAAATAGTCTTCTATACACATTGCATTTTATGCAGATGGATAATAGAGATTTGCATTGCTGTGAGCTTGGAGAAGAGCCTTCTATACACATAGCATTCTATACACCTGGATAATAGAGATTCATACTGCGGCGAGCTCGTTGAATAGCGTTCTGTTGAACAAACAGATTTTCATTATCAGTTTTTGTTCTATTTTTTCGTTCTTCAAATTTTGTATTTTTATTACGTCAAAACAACATAAATGGAATTACATTATACTACATCAGTTACATCAATGACATTATATTTTACTATGTCAGTTACATTCTTTCGTGCGTCAGAAGATATCGGTATATTGCTATATGTAAGGATACATATAGGTGGGCGAGATTGGTCTCCAATTGCTACAGCGAATTTATTAGTCTTGATTTATGAAAAATTAGGTAAAATCTTTCCCGCGTGGTTAATTCAACCTTCTTAGCAATTAAGAATCATTGAATTATAGATATCCAGACGTTTTATGAATTTTTGATATCGAACAGTTCTCCAGACGTTTTATATAGCCGGCGTAAAGTAGAGTCTTTTGAAAAGTCAATATTTTAATGTCTAAAAAATGGATAGATAGAGAGAGAAAAAAAATGTATTGTCTTCGTTTATTGTTGATAAACCGCCATTTTGTTGCAGTCAAGCACTTAATAGAAACCGTCATCAAAACTGTCAACATAATTTTCGAGTTGATTCGACTTGCTATGTAGGTATCGCACGCACTGGGCGTACCAATAAGACCAGCGGTTTGAAATGTCAAACATTCACTCATTATTATTTCTAGAAAAAAGCACCTTTGCTTCTTTTATAAATGCTAAATTGGTCCCTTGCTTGCACCCAGCTACGTTTTAGTGATCCAACAAAATGCAAGAGAAATCACTGATCTCCCCTTCTTGTAATTTTCAATTGATCTCTCCGCCCAAACAATGGTCATATAACGTTTTCTCTCGAGTGACTAACCAGACCCGTTTCGAATTTTTGGATAGTTGTTTCTGGTCTTTTGAAGTTACAGATTAAAGTTTCAAAACAAGATACAACTATCCCCTGATCACCGAAAGGATCAATAAATAAAGAATTTAAGAAGAATTAGACGGAAAACATCTTGCGTACATCAGACGAGAGACAAAATATTCCTTCGTTTTTAAGGTCAATTTGTAATTACTCAAGTATTTTTTTAGTTTATATATCTATTATCGAGCTGTTTTTAATTGTGCTTCGCCTGAACTGAGGGAGGCTTCGGACCCCATTTACGTTGCGAGCCGTGATGTCCAGCAGGTGTCTGATTCTTACAACATGACCAACCCATTGCCATTTGAGATTTCTAATGAATTCTACGGTATCTTTGATAACTGTATGTTTTCTATTACATCGCGTTGTCTTGTGATCTTTCGACGGGAGGTTGTGTATGATTCACTGGACATAATCCCGAAATGACGTTAAAAGATTATCGCTTCACTAAAATGGAATCTAGTTCATAGGTAGCGACAAATGTACCTATCTTGAATTTAAGTAGCATTATATATATCTCATCGCAAGTATATGCTACACTTAATACATTGGACACATGGTATATTTTTGAGGGGGAGAATCCAATATTTTCCATACTGGTACTCCAGGTGTCTTAGAGGGGTGGAAACGGAGGCGGCGTTATTTCGTCTGTCCGTTTTTATTCTTTATCTTATTTGCTCAGTTTATCATAACCCAATTCCGGCTTGCTAGGCCCATCGGACCCTCACTGGAGACCCGTTAACTGCATATTTAGGGAACACGTTCTCTATGTTGCCAGACTCTCGCAAAACTAAACGAGGGGTTAGACTATCTAGTTTTGAAATCGGAGTTATCCGTCTCCTGCCAACCAGGTCTGATAAGCCCGTTCTTCTCTGCTATTTACTCATGGTTGGAAGGAGGAGAAATGAGTTCATGCCTTAATCAACGTAATTTGTGTGAAACGAATGCAAATAGCTGGAATTTGAACAAGGTTCATAGATTCCATGTTGCACGTTGCTAACCATTAGGTCACCCACATTACCTAATCCAAGATCTTAGTAGAAAAAAAAAGTATTTCGTTATCTCTCTGGAGTGGCTGCATTCATAAGCACTTCGATTTTTGAAAAATAAAATCGAATAATCCGTGGGAATCTGTGCTTCGCGAATATTTATTTTGTAATTACAAAAAGGTTTTAAAAAAATTTATGTCAAAGACTTGGTATATTAAAAATACTGAACACTAACGTATGAATGATAACCAGAACTGTCAACATCGGTTCCTTCAGTTTTTAAGTGAGGCTGGCTGGCTGGCTGGTACGTACGTGTCACGCGTGAAGGCGTATCAATGGAACTACAAGGCTGAAAATATAAACATTCATTCCTTGCTGTGACTAGGAAAAACGCGTTTTGTATTTTGAAAATTCCCTTCCCCGACCATTTGAATTTTCAGTGGGGGTTCAACTTGCAATATAAGCGAAGGTAAAGTAAAGTAAAGCGCCCCGTCTCTTAAGAGACGACCCCCGATGGAGTATGAGGGCTGGTGACCAGGTCCCAGTTTCGGTTGCATGTATCAGCTTAGTGATCCTTGCAAGTCTGATCGAGACCAGGACTTCATACCTACAAGTTTTTTTTATGACCACTCCCTTACTTGGTTGCAAGCCCACCAACGGAATACCTCCACATTAATCGTTCGGTTTAGAAGTACTCAATTGGCTGCTTAGTGCACGGGGAAATTTGTCGTTAAGAAGAGTTTTCCACACTCTTAGATCATACGGAGAATCAAACCTGGAACTTTCTTTCTGTGGGAAAGACGTGCTAACCATAACACTATCTGAACTGACAATTTACTAAATTAGTCCCTTAGTTGGTGCCCGCCAGCGTTGACGCTTGTTTTTTGGAAATTCAGAATTTTTAGTAAGCGAGAAAGTAACTTTTTCTTCATTGATCGCCCCTTTCTTCAATTTTTTAAATTGATCACCCCAACCATGACATGCTACCAAAAGACGTTGGTCGTATAAGAGATTCTATTGAGCGACTAACCAGACATATTAGAGAATTCTAATTATGTTATATTCGTTGCAACTGTAGAGAATCACCCTTCGCCGCGATTTGCAGAATAAATTAAACGTTTACGTGGAAGTGAAGGGATTCCATTATGAATTTCGCTGAGAGTAACGCTATCGTTTTCAAGAGCCGATTTAAACCTGGTGTCTATCTTCAAGGCAGCAAACGGAAGAGATATAGACATACCTAGGGGTCTGCATCAACCCAGGTAAAATAGATGAACATTTCGTAAGATTAAAAATCCATTCACGTCTTCACATAATTAGCAATGTTCATTTGTCGTCTGTCATGATTACGTCACAAGAACTTCCGGTGACGTAACTTGGTAGAAATAAAATTTTATGTTATATTTAACTTCATTAATTGTATCTTAATTCATTTTACCTTTAGATTAGTTTGATCTTCAGGAAATACTGCACATTAACAAGAGGATACTGCACGACATAATGTTCTTGGTATTTTATAAGCACGATTACAAATAAGTCAAAATATAATCTTTGCCGACATTTTCTTTTGACGGCTAGTGTGAACAAGTTTATCCTCTAAGTAACATGTCCATCCGTAACTCTATTAAACAATCACATGAAGCAGAGGGTTAGAGGGAAGGTTTTTAAAATGGAATTGCAAAACAAAGCGTGGGGAAAGGGTGGGAGAAGCAAGGTAGAGAAACACAAAAAGGTTGGAGTGAAACAAAGACATTCACTAAAGGCAAACGGCTGCACCCAGCCGTCGAGAAAAAAAGACAAAGAAAATAAAATAAGGTGGAATTGAATTCACTTTGTTACCAGCATTATGTGAAACTTGGGCATTCCATCGAATCACTAGCATTTTTTGGTAAAGTATGAGAAACTGATTTCATTCTGACCTTATACAGATAACCTAGGGATTTTGATAGAATGCTAAAGTATCATACTCCATTTCACCAAATGCCCGTCTGTCTGTGATTGCAAAACTCAAGAACAGACGGAGGCATGGTCTCCAATTTTTCCGTGGTTCCTAATTCGACTAAAGAGCAGGTTTTTAGCAAGTTAGTTTTTGAAAATACCTCTTCAAAATAAGTTTTCAATGGGTTCAATTTGTAATGCAAATTTATGCTAAATTTGTCTCTTAATTTGTGTCTGGCAGTGTTCGCGCTTACATTAAAAATTACTTCAATTTCAATTCACCAAATGTATCCCTTGTACGCCTGCATAACTTGGAGACATCTAGACCTATAGCCGCCAATTTTTTGTGGTTAATAAAAGAACCAAAGAGTCTTTTCGCATGTTAGTCTTTGAAAAAAATAGTACATAGTCTACGTTTGTGCTCCTCCAGACAATGATTATCCAATTTTCATATATAAACCCATTTATATAACATTATAGGTCTTGATTCCATTTATCTAGCCGAAGAAATGCATTGTAGCTAGTGTTATGGATCTAGGGTAACCCTTGAAATAATTTTGGTTCCTTTTTGGGGGGGGGGTCAAATTTAACCCTTCGACGGGAACTAGCTCCGCGTGCGTAGAGCGGACATTTCAACTAGCACTATAGAATGTCTGGCATTCGGATAGGACGTTGAAATGCTTGTAATTCTTTGGCTGACGTCTAGAACGATGTCTATCAGTTGAGCACGATATAAATGGTGTTGAAACAGCTTCATGCCAGTTCACTGTTTTCTATGTGCGAGAAACCCTAATTGCAGATATCCCGATGGATACACAATTTCCACTCAAGATGGTTGAAACAACAAACCACGTGAACTAAACAAGGTTTTGTTTAATGCATATCGATGACAAAGTGTCATACTGAGAAATGATTTTGTGTAAAGAAAAACAAAGGCACATCCAAAAGGTGCCTGTTTTTGGAAGGAGCCGAACTTTATGATGTGAGAAGCAGCTTGCCATAGTTGTTACGTAAAATGATTTCCCATTCGTCGTACGAAATTACGGCTTCATGGTATTTCGGTACTTCCTTTCAGTGTGCCAATTTAGATATCTGTATCGAAATTTAGATGAAGATCTAGATTCATCATTTCATCTACATTTATTAAATTTCTCGAGAACCGCTGATCCATAAAACTCCACACTCAGCACTGTACTGCCTTGTCTGCTGACTAATACACATGTGGCGAATGTCATTTTCGTACAATGACCTGGTGTCGAGTAATCGTTGTGCTTGCATACACACAGTCACAGATATTTCTTCAATCGTAGTTAGATACACTATGTAATTCAAAATGTCATTCAAGTTCAGACAATTGCAATAAATAGAAGTCTATACTGAATGCAATGGTCAGCCTAATGTTTTTACTTAATTTACATTCCAGTTCGCTAATAAAAGTCTTTTGTTCTCGACTGACTTCTATAGCTTTTAAGCGGGTCTGGCTATGCATGTATGTATCGTGTGTATAAACTGCATCAATGGAGCCAGAGGACTGAAAATGTAAACATTTACGTGTTATATCCATAGAAAAACGGTTTGATATTTTTTAAATCATCCCTAAAAAGGAGTTTAATGAGACGTTCACTTTGCAATATATATTTATACTAAATTAGTCCCTTAGTTTTTGCCCAGCAGCATCCACATTAGTTTTATGAAAATTCTTCATTTTTTAGTGATCATAGCTCAACAAAAGGCAAGAGAGGTAACTTATTCATTGATCAGGACTTTCTCCTTTTTTTTTTTTTGATCAGCCCCAATATGGTATGCTGTCAAAAGAAGTTAGTCTACGATTTCTATTGAGTGACTAACCAGACCTGTTAAAGAATTCTTATTGCATTGTTAACTAGAAAAATCACCGTTTGCCGTGATCTCCTGGAAAAGTTAAACATTCGAACCGAGAGAAACTTTGGAACTAAGAAAGATTTTTGAGAAACAAATAAAAGTCCGATGCAATTCAATATGTCCTTTAAGTTCAGACAACTTCAATAAACAGAAAACTAAAATGATGCAATACTCAGCAGAACACTGAACAAACGTAGCCATCAAAGATGGCAAAAGGTTCTATCCTCTTTATAAAAAAAATGTGCTTGTTTCAGTGTTCCAACGCTCCTGGCCATACCATTTTGTCTACAGACTTCAAAATTGGTATTAGTTCTCTTCGAGAGACTTACATTTTTTCTACCTTTTTGGTTCTTACTCTAACATGTTTATTGATATAATCTACATTCTACAAAATGTAGATATGTGTAGAGGTTTTTTTTTTTGCTTTATTCCCAATGGAAAACGCAAGTGATGTCATAAATAAAATCTATTCTGACGATATTTATTCTTCGAAGGAGTTTTTTTTCCAGGACTTTGAATTTTCACGCGACGATTCTTCAATTATTGACTGTAATGTCAAATTTTATTTCGTTTCGGTTTCAGATAACAGTGCACTAATTAAAACCTTATTTCTGTTTTCTATTATGCTCTGAATCAGTATAGGTTTCACAGCTTTCAATTCGTTAATAAAGTGTCCAATCCCTGGTGTCTATTATATTACACTTTGCCTAAAAACAATGCAAGGAATTCCATAGAATGCTGAAACATTCTATAATTTGCCCCAGTTTCACACAATGCCAATAGCATCTAATAATGGACAGTGTGATTTTCTCGACTCGTTATCCGTAACACCGGTCTCTACCTCTCAAGGGTAATATTTTGAAAATATCTCCTACTCATCTTTAGAAACAATGAACTATTCCACTGGAAAGGTTTCAGTAGTTTATCTTTTCTTAAAAAATATCAATAAAAAATATCAATTCAACCAGGTTTCCCAATGCCAAAAGGGACGCGAGATCGAGTCTCACCGGGAGCTTATTTCCGATCCCCACTATTTGGTCTGCTATAGATCGACAGCTAGAGTCGTGGAAAAAAACAAAACAAACAAAAGCAGATGAAAGAAAATACTAGTAAAAAAATAATAGTTCACTAATAGTAGAAATTTAATATCAGTGAATTTTTTACGTGAGAATTAACTAGTACATAAACAGGTCTGGTTAGTCACTCAATAGAAACTGTGACATAACCAATGTCTTCCGACAGCATGCCGTGTTAGGGTAATCTATCAAAAAAAATGAAAAAAAAAAAAAAAGGAAAAAAAAAAGAGTGATCAATGAACAAACAAGCATAGACACTTCTGGGCACTGACTAGAGATCAATATAGCATAAACTTACTTTGCAAACTGGACCATCAAACAAAAATCAGGTCTTTTTTCTAGACATAATAAGGAGTAAATGTACAATTTTTCAGCCCCTTATCTCCAGTGGCGCTGCTTGCACTCCAGACACTCAGCTAGCCAGAAAGGCTTAAAAACTGAAGAAACCTACGTTTAGAGTTTTGGTTGATGGTTTCTATGAAACAAAAGTCCAAAATCAAAAATGGAAAAACCGTTGAGAAACGCTAGAACAGCACAAAAGTGATGTTTGTTTTCAACTCGGGTGATTGTGGCAGAACGGAAAGAAAAAAGATTAAATGCTTGGAGTTTCCAGAATATAAAATCCGCTTAACCCGTCTACAGTGACCTTGACAAAACACGATTTCAAAATTCTTTATCTTAACATTTTTAAAAAGTCATAGCCGCATAGATACCACGCTTACTTCACCACAGCCATTTGATATTTGCTGAGCCTACAGAGTGGGATGATAATGTTGTACCAATCTTACAATGTGGAAGAGAACCGTCTGCGTTGAACATTCATGATACTGGCTTATACTTAGGGCTTGAACACTGACCTCTGGTGAGATGCCATTGAGTGGGTCAGTGTACTGTGTGACCACCGAATTTACAATGATCAAGGGATTAATTCAAGTCACATGTAGGGATGTTTGGCGCTAAAATAACAAACAAACAAAAACATTGAAACACTAAGGTCTGTCAGCCCCACCCCCAACAGTCCAGATCTGGCTCCCTGTGACTTCTGGCTTATTCCCGAAGAAATTTCAGACCTTAGACGACATTAAGGAGAACGTGACGAGACAGCTGATTTACATGCCGAAAGAGGACTACGCAGACTGAAGCGAAAGGGACGCTAAGAAAAGTGTGCGAGGTCACAAGAGGGATACTTCAAGGGGTGTAAGGCGCCAGAAGTCCTAGGTGGAGCGCTTTAAAAAAAAACTAAGGCACCATTGCCCTAGGTAGGCTATTTTTTTTCGTTTGTAGTAAATTACTAGACACTTTCTGGACAAACCCCGTAAATTGAGTAAAAAATTTCATCCTGGGAACGGCAAGATTGTAATGGATACATGATTCCTGTGCTAAGAATAATATCAGAGTATGGGTCATGAAGAAAGATAGGATAGTCAGTATGTGTCACAATGTTATAAATATCTACTGCATTCCGGTCTAAACTTCGTTAAATCAGGTGTATTAATCACTATGTGTGATATGGTCGGACTATTACCTTCGTCTATTCGTTCATTTATTCATTGTTTCGACCGTATACCTCTCCAGCCTTCGTCGGGTGTCCCTGGTTCTAGATTGTTGTATCAATTCATAGAATGCATGCTCGCAACAAATCTAGACCAGTACGAGCACGCGTTATTGAACCAAGAACATGCAACGAAGGCTGGAGGGCACACAGCTGAAACGTTGTGAACAAATAAACGCAGAGACGAGGGAAATCGACCATACCATACACTATGATCTATTGCATTATTTTGACTTTTTACCTATCACAGGTCAAGAATTTACTTCATCTGGCCAGAGACATAGCAAAGGTTCTCAGCGTCCAGAGGCAACACAGCGTCTGGGGTAGTTATGCTATATTCTAGGGGGTGGACTTGATTATTGATTAATAGGTACAGAAATAAACTAGTTTATGTAGCAAATCTACTTCCTATATATATATATATATATATATATATATATATATATATATATGAGTTGATTAAAAACGATCCAATCGTTCACACAAATACTGTTGTAGAAAACTTGTCATTGTGCAAGCACGAATTCTGTTGGTGAAGATTTTGTCTAGTGAATTGGCAAAATTTTTTTCTACGCAGGGGGGGGGGAATGCATTTTTTAAAAACGTATTTTGATGTGTTCGGTGAATTTGTCAAAGGAGTGGTCATAAAAAAAACAAAACAAACTTGTAGATATTAACTCCTGGTCTCGACCAGACTGGTGACTTGCAAACCTCATTAAGCTGACGCGTGCAGTAGGAAGCAGGACTTCGTCAACCCATGAAGTTGTCTCTCAAGGGACGAGACGGGACGCTTCACCTTTATCACACTGTAAGGGATCACATCCCTCCCTTAAACTAGTTCAGGGAATGGGGGAGTGTATTCAAGAGAGAGAAAAAACAAAACAAAACACCCTTCCTCTAAATCAACTCGTAAAGATCATAATATAATTACAATTTGGGCATTATCATTATTGATGATAATAAAAATGTACACAAGTGCTATTGGACCGTCCCCGGAATCCGGTGTTACTCAGTCACGAGTGGGGAGGGAGGGAAATCCAATTTATTTTTCGATTAACGGAACGGAGAATAGAACCGGCAAATAATGTTCGAACTCCAGCTGGGATAGTGTGCGTTCACTTTGCATTAAAGCCCTTGGGGATGGTATGAATCTACTTCTTCTGCCAACCATAAGTAAATAGCAGGACAGTTAAGACCCCTTTAGTTCTGTAAATCCATCTTACGCTAGACTAGCTCCTCAGCCCCCGTAAAACCCCGCTATTGCTACTTAGCAAATAGGCCTCGACATCTAACTAGGACATCGAATCTCCATGAAACCCAGAAAAGAAGAAGAATTCAAGCCAAGAATCACTCGAGGATGAAAAACCTTCGACAGAACGAGCTCAACCTTCAAAAACAAGAAGATCCCATCAATCCTAAAAAGAAGGGTATACGATCAATGCATCCTCCCGATAGTCACTTACGGAGCTGAAACGTGGGACCTAATCAAGAGACAGACTCACAAATTAAGAACCATGCAACGTGCACATGAAAGAATTATACTGGGCCTTACATGGAGAGATCACAAGACAGCACAATATATCCGAGAGAGGATGGGAGTCTAAGACATAGAATCCATTAGAAAATTCAAATGGCAATAGGCCAGTCGATGGATGGTAGACAACCGATGGACATCACGACTCACAACATGGATCCCCAGAGATCACATGCGAAATCGAGGTCGGCAGAGTACTAGATGGAGAGACGAACTCGACAAATTCAGAAAGTACTGGCTCCGCTACTCCCACGATAGAAAGGTGTGGCGAATCCTGGGGAAAGTACGTCCAACGTCGGACGATTAAAGACTGATGACAATGATTGGGTCTCCATGGATCGTTCAAGAACGGCGATAGCATCTAGTTGAGAAGAGGTCGTCTACGTGTGAGCACACTCGAAAAAAAAAAAATACTTCGCAGCTGCCAACGCTTATGGCATTAATAACAACGTATATAAGAGCTACTCGTATATTGAAACCGTCTCTAGAATTCGTTACCCGGCCGAAACTCGGAGGGGGTAATCTACTGTATTTGATGGTTTATAAGACCCAGGGTTGTCTTGAGGATATTTTGGCCCCTGGGCAGAGCGATGTGTAAGATTTGGTCGATCCTGATATAATACATGAACTCAAAGGGTCAAGAACTGATTTACACGAGTGTAAACAGGTTTAGAGAAGGTCTGCTACTTGATAATATGAACCTTCATTTTCATTTTACAAATTGAATTTTGGGATTCCTAAAATAATGGGACCCTCGGGCAACTGCCCGGTAGTTCCTGATAAGACCCACAAATTCCCCGCTAGAAATTGGCGAAAATATCATTCGCGTTTTATATGCCAAGTTGAGGTACATCTCAGCTGATTTTGTTTTCTTTGGTAAATTACAGCAGTATTGTTATAAGAAAGATTTTTCTCGCTGTCGTAGTGGTATGTTTACCCAAGTTTTTTCCCTACTATACTGTAACTCTGAAGACTTGGGAAGGCAACCGGTCTAGGAGAAGAACAATTCTGATTCCTAACTAGGGAGAGGAGCCCCTTTGAGGCGGTTCGACGCCCAATTCGACTGTTAGCTCCTGCATCCGAACTGATGCCAGACGTATCTCTTTGCTTTCCTCTGGACAATATCAACGAGCCCTTTGAGGGAGTTTCCGATAACTGGGCATCCCAGGATTTCCACACGCTTCGCCCAGGCTTGGTCGTTCCATCGTCGGTAGAGGCAATACAATGCAGCTACATATTTCTTTTAATGACATCAAATGCCCACTCGTAAATACATTGAAAATTACTTCTTGATATATTCCCCAGCTGTAAATGTGGTGGGGGTGGGGATAGTTTAGTATGCCCCTGAGTATCATATACTATCAAATACAACTAATTTACTGTTGACGTTTTAGAAAAAAGAAAAAAAACACACTAGAATCTAGGGCACTGTCACCCAATTTTTTTCAGACTACCCCCCCCCCCTATAACAAATATTTCATCAGCATAACCCCATTGAGCCGGTAAAAACGATGCAGTGAAAATGATTTTTTTTTCTCTATTTAAGCATCAATTTTATAACCTTAGATATATTTATACTAGAGCATAATTGCCCCTTGGTCTTCCAACTCCCCCCTGACCCATGTTTTTCAACACCCCATCAAGTCTTTTAGCGTCGCCAAGGGAGCGGTGGCGCCCACTTTGAGAGTCACTGTCATGGGGATACTGGCAAGCGAACTAATTTTCCCACACTTGGGGGTCCCATTTCTTGAGGCTTCCTTTGAGAATACCTCAAGTTAACCTCGTGGTTAAAATATTCCCAAAGTTCTCGCCGAGGTCAAATATAAGTGTCAGAGGGATAGAGTGAAAAAAGAAGTCATCCTTTTCACCGTATGGTTTACGAAGACACTCAATATGAGAGACACCGACTGTGAGATAAATAATATCAAGGGTGGATCCAGGATTTTGACCTGATGGGGTCCATTTTTTTTCCGTCTGTATAATTAAACGATGTGTGTTATACATTTTTTTGGTTTCAAAAGGTTAATTTCTTATTACTTGGGATTTTATTTAAGGAATTCCTTTGATATTCATGAAAAATTTTTTTTGCCCAAGCAGACCAGGGGCTTCGACACCGCATGGAAATGAAAAATGAAAAACTAACCCCGTCGGAGGGATTCGACCAGCTGTTGCGAGTATTAAGTGAGGCATAGTGGTTTCAAGAGTAAACTCTGGACTTCATACTCAGATCAATATTTGCAATACTTAGATTGTTTAATGAAGGATGTGTTTATTTTACTAATATGTTTTAACCAATTCATATGAATCAGACCATCACATTTTTCAAGAAATCTTGAAAATATAAAAGGTTCCCGACAGAAAACGGTAGAAAGAGAGAGGAAAAGATGTGTTGTTTACTAGGACAATTAACGCATAGATATTCAGTTTTTCCTATTAATATTTGAACAAACGATCAGATCGGCCATAACTCACCATACCCTTAATAGACTCTCTCCACAAGCCTACATACAAAATTTCATTGCAATTTATTAAGGAATAACAAAGTCATGCAATTGAAAGAAAGGAAGCTACGGTGACAGACGCACACAGCGAGTCCCCAGTGATTATTTTTCACCCAGAACGAAAGAAATCACCCCTAGCAAGGCCTTTATATGCTACAGAGTCAGACAAAAATGATTGTTGATAATTTTTGAGTAATTAAAATTCAAAACGTTTTTCGGACATTTGCATAGGGCCGAACAGAGCTGGTAATAGGTCCTGGTCTGATGGAAAAATCCACCCCTCCCCATTTCAAACTGCCCATGTAGAATTTTTTTAAGCAGTACTAAATACATATGATTTATGTATGGTATAAATCTATACGGCTCTGGAGTAACTCCCTGCCCCGCCAAAAAAGCGAAGGCCTGACCCCAACACCTTTACTCAGGCCTGCATCTACAACCTACATTACACGCGTTGCTAAAGAAAAAAAAAAAGAGTGTTCGTCACCGTTTACTCATTGCATTATCCGAAAAAGTCACCTGAAAAAGGCCGGAGAATGGGTCGAGCGAAACTTTGTGGAAACAACAAATATAACAGGAAAAAAAAATCAATTTGGATTTCTGCTTACCGGGGGCAATCTTCCTCCTTCCATTCCGGGTAAAGGAACGGGTGTCATACGGTACATCTGGGTAGCGTTCATTCTGTTGTTGCCTGCCATAATATTCCACGGATAAATAGACAGATAGATAGACTGAGGGATAACTCAATGTAACCCTGCAGGTAGATAAATTACTTGCAGGTTGTCAGAGAAAATTGTTTATATCAACTTGTAAGGACCACAGCAGGGCTTCTCGCTGAAAATAAGCTGCTCGTTGCTTCTCTGCTAGCAGCAGTAATGATTAGTAGAGTCAGTCAGAAATAAGTAGGTTGCTAAAGTACTTATATATAAATATACATATATATATTTACAAATTCAAACATTTTGAAATATTATTGCATGTTTAGAAGATGACTAAATCTTCCTCCTCTAAGCTGTGTAACTTTTAAAAATCCTTTTACTTTTCTTTAAGCTCTTACGGAGAAATTAGTCGGGTAGCTAAAAATATACCCGCACACATACTTATAGGTAAGACAGGTGGGTATTATCTTACTGCTCAAGAGTCCCTTTTCTCCTGCTTGCAGTTGGTAAAAAAAAAACGGTCTTTTGGTTATTAACTTTGTATACTTAGAGAGCTTCAAGTAATTACCCAAGTGGCTAAAAATACACCCGTTCGTACTCTATATACATATTTACTTAAAGGTAAGACAAGTGAGTATTGTTTTACTGCTCAAATATCCCCTTTTCTTCTGTTTAGAGTTTTGAATGAACGTTGAACTTTTGTATCCGTCAAGAATTTCTGCTTGCTGTTGTAGAAGTAATAGTAATTCCGTTCGTAGGACAGAATATTCGCCGTCGATCACTGTGTTTAGAATTTGAACCAAAAGCAAAATAGTACAATCGAGTTCCTCTCCATGAAAACCGTTTTTTTTCTGAGTGAATGCCACCGGTGAATATTAATGATTTTCTTTTTCTATTTTTAGAAACAGAAAATTACTGAAGTGATTTTTTTTCTTCTGTAGATTTTGACGGTGGAAAATCTTGTTGTTTTTTTTCTCCTCTTCAAGACAAATATTGTCTTTGAACTGATTGAAAGAAAAAAAAAAAAAAAGCCAGGTAGTTAAATTTACAAAATTAAGAATTCTGAACTTTTTGTTTTGGTATCCAGATTAGAAAATATGCCAGCTCTTGGAATCTTTTTTTTTTTGTATTTCAAAAAGTAGAAAAATATGAAAGCGACCAACTTTTTTTTTTTTTTTTTTTTTCGATATCCCAGAATAGAAAACAGGTTTATGGAATTTTTCTTTTCTATTTCAACTTCAAGAAATAGGATAAGAAAGACGAACTTTTTTTTCTGTAGATTTTGACGGTCAGAGTTTAGTATTTAAATCCGAATATCGTCTTTAGATTGACTGAAGAAGACCAAGTTGATAAATATACAAAATTAACTATTTTCTGAACTTCTGTTTTTGGTATATCCTGGGTTTAGAAAACAGATCTGTGAAAGGCGCTTCGGATATAAAATTCAATTATGGAAAAGAAGATGAAAATAAAAACAAATCCAGTTTTGCGGTGAACACGAACGTAGCTTATATTAAATCCTTGTTGTACGCCGATTTTGGGCTAATAAGTAAGTAGACTTATATCGGAAGGAAAGAAAGGAGAAAGAAAATCGGATATAGATTTTAGAGTAAGAGGCGGGACACCGACCGAAACAAGGTCCATTCGTCACTCCGGAAACATGTGTACGTGTATGAAGAGAGTGTAAAGTTTAAGGAAGGCAGACGAAGCGCTCGAGTCAAAAACATCTAGAAATATCTAGACTATCCAGATATATATCCAAAAGTCTGGGAAATATATTGAAAATTAAATGTAACTTTACTTAATAAAAATATCGCTTATTTTATTGCTAAAAATTGAATAAAAAATATCGCTTATTTTTTTTTTTATAAAAAATTATCTAAATAGCAATTTTTGACATCTAGACGCGAGCAAAAACATCTAGATTTAGACGGAAAACATCTAAATTGGTAACACTGTTATTAAAAGCCGGCAAGGCAGTTGTAGAGAAGTCACGTGATCCTTCCCCTCACTCTGTTCGAATATCGCATACCTACGTAGGTGTGTATGTAAAATAAGAAATAAATATCCAAGTGTGAATATATAACTACGATTGAATAAGGAGGGGCGTGGATTTGAAGAAAGTTGAAAGAATGAATAAAACACACATACACACTCACGCTCGCACGTGAGAACGAACGGCTAACGGACGACGAGGCAAAGTTATAATTATATCCCTGAATTTAAGACGTTTAAGCGACCGTAGACCGCGGTATAAAAACTAAAACTGCTAGATAAAAACAAGAAAAAGACACGAACACAGTCTAATTATTGAAAACAGCAACTATTCCTCTCATGGTGACTGCGTTTAGAGGTATGGGAAAGGCAACGATCATAATAATAATAATAAGAGAATGAATAAAATCAACAAGAATACTGAGGAGAGTCCTGAAGTCTTGAGAAGACTTGCTGTCACTTGTTCTCGGTGAACCCTAAGTCACTACTGGTGTGAAAACTCAACAAATGATAATGATAATGATGATGAAAATACTGGCGAAAGTCCTGGTGTATGGAGGAGACGTGCTATCACTTGATCTCCATTGATATCAACCAGCCACTTTCTGGGTTTAAAATTTAATTAATTTGAAAACCAATTTCTGTTACTACCAATAGTAATGAGTAGTAGTAGTGGTACTAGTAGTAGTTTGATACTGGTATATATATATATATATATTGCTCAAGGGTCGAAGAGTGGAAGATTTTTAAATCCGGAAAAGAAACGGGATTATTGAAACAATATCAACAGGATTACAGGAATTTCGCCCGGTAAGACTCCTCCGAAGAGTCCTGGAGGATTAGGGAGACTGGCTACCACTTGATCCCCCAAATTAGCCATCCGATACTACTGGAGGGAAATTCGGACAATAATCAATAATTATCACAAAGCAAACTTATTCAACCGGTTGTTAATTTCTTAACTGATTGTTTTCCGTCAGCAAAATACTTCGTAGTAGCAGTAGTAACAATAATTGAAATTTTACTTGTAGTAGAAGTGGTGGAATCTGTTATTATAGTTTAATAGTACTAAAAGTAGCAGTAATAATAAAAAATAATGATATTAGTATAGGAACAACAATAGTAGATAACTAATAACCATGATTACCAACAACAACTATCTTTAGTTGTAGCAATGGTGATAGTGCCGATACAGCAGTAGTAGTAGTAGCATTATAGAAACAACAAAATAATGATTATCGTTAGATAATAATAATAATAATGATGATAATAATAATAATAATAATAATAATAGTAATAATGATAATAATAATAATAATAATAATAATCGAGGAAGAGTTGAAACTGTCTAGATCACAGCGTTGTTCGGGTTTATGAGGATACTGAGTAAGGTGCTGGAGATTTGAGGAAGCCTATTGTTTGTCACTGAGTCACTCGATCCCCACGATAACCACCAGATACCTGGCATGGGTATGCAAATGCAAATAACAGTAATAAGGATAGTAAGGAAGGTGCTGGAGATATGTAGCAACTTGCTGTCACTTGGTCTCCTGCGATAACCATCAGGCATCTGATATGAACATGCAAATACATGAAAAAAAAAAAAAAGGAAGAAATGATTCGTTGACTCGGGATGGTCTTGATTATTCTTGCAAAGAGAACAAGAAAAATTAAAGAATTAAGTAAGAATTAAAATTATCCCGACAACAGAACTGTTGAAATCGACAAGAATACTGAGGGCAGTCCTGGAATATTGAGGAGACTTGCTGTCGCTTGACCCCAGCGTGATCCTCTACCGACCAATGTCGAAATTCATGTAATAATGATAAATATCGGCATATATAAAACGTAATGATTTCGGTCTATATTTTTAGGTGCCAGGGAGCGACACTTTTATTTTAGGCCAAGCGGATAGATTGTCGAATCCGAGACAGAAGTGCCCATCCATACGGACGTAAATGATCCCTTTATTTTTTTACGGATACGATGCTTGTATAATAATAAATCTGCCTCACGGGTACGATGCTAGAAAAATAATAAATCTGTCTCTGCAGGAATATTGTAGAGACTTGCTGCTGCTTGGTCCCAGTGTGAGCCACTATTGTTCAAATTCATACGATGATACTGATTCAACTCTAAATCTAGACGAAGATATTCGTAAACCTTTGTTGAGAGAGAGAGAGAGAGAGAGAGAGAGAGAGAGAGAGAGAGAGAGAGAGAGAGAGAGAGAGAGAGAAGTATTGGTGCAGGGTGTATACTGTTGTTACTTCCGTCAACGTCGTATATCTTTCCAACAAAAACGGCAGGGTTCCCGGGTTCGAATCACTGTCGCGTTCGTCGGATTTTTACGCGAGTTGACGCCCCGCGTCCACAAAGGCTTTCACTGCATTGTCGTCCGTTTTTTTCTTTTCTTCATGAAACTTCAAGACTAAATCGATGGCAAATTCATACTCCTTTTTTTTTTAACGATGAACAGTAAACTCTCGCTGTAACGGTACTTGTTTCTAACGGCACTGTTTAACGACATACGCTGTCTAACGTCGCGTTTGTTTTTTTTATATCCTCCCAAGATTATTGTTGGAGATTAGTGTGCAGCAACAGTGCACGAAAACTTCAGAGCATTATTTAAAAAAAAAAAACAAAACTTTTTGGTTCATTCATTTTATTTGCTGTCCTGTAACTCGTATACGGGACATTAAACTGTTGAAGGGCGATATAAAAGGCATTTTTTCCCGTAGTTTTTGGTTTATCATCATAAATACACTTCGTATGAAATCCACCTGCTGTAACGGTAAGTTCGTTATAACGGCACTCTTAAATCCGTGAGGGTGCCGTAATAACGGAAGTCTACATTAGCTTCTACCAACGGTTTACGCATTTCATGCCTTTGGTCGGTATAGATAAAAACATGAGCATAAATCTGAAGATGAAACATACATGCATATGTATTTCTCAATCGTGTAAAATTGCAACTGCTGTTCCTTCTACGGTGAGGTCCCATCTCCGGTCATCCTTTACATTAGACAAGATATCCATGTTCGTAAATTTTTTCCTTTGGACGATAAAAGTTTTCTTACAGAATTTTCAGACCGTTTTTTTTCTCTTCTTTAAAGTATATTTCCTTATTTCCAAGATAGTTGTTATGTTTTTTTATGGTGTTTTTTTTTTCGAATTCTCAATCCCAGGTCCCCGAAAGAGTTAGCCTGGTGATACTGTTGTTGCGGGCTCTCCCGGTAACTGGGAGGCTGGTTCGTCGGGCAACAACGTACAACTAAGATGAGGTGAGCACTTCTCTAAGAATGCATCTCTTTCCTTCCCTGCTTAATAGATCAGCAGCAAAAATGACAGCACAATCCATTTCGACTACAACTTTTAGCCCTTCATACCATTCTTCGTTCTCTTCGATTCCATCCTTATCTTCACCTTCTTCTTCATCGCAGCAAGATGATTGGTTGTGCACCCCCTTCTTTCCCCCTCGCTTACAGGAGTCAATCTCTCTCTCTCTCTCTCTGTACCCCTCTCTCTCTCTCCCCTTCTTTCTAACCTCTTCTTTACTTCGTATTTATTTATTTATTTATTCGTTTCTTTTTTTCTTTATTGAAATTCTACATCTTCATATTTTATATCTGTCTTCCGTTCGTAAAAGGCGGATATTACGAACGCAGGTGAATCAGAAAAGTGTCTTATAATGTGTGTGCGCGCACGCGTGAGTACGTGTGTATGTGAGTGTGTGTACACGTGTAGGTGCCCGTCTGTGTGTTTGTGTGCGCGTGTATATTCGTTCGTCTTCGAGTGTGCATGTGTTAGTTACTGTTTTGGTTCGTCAGCGATTGTATGCACGCATGTGTGTTTACGCGTATGCATGTGTATGTCTGAGTGCGTTTTGGGGGTGCATGCTCATACACACACACACACACACACACACACACACATATATATATATATATATATATATGTGTATATGTTTGTATGTATGTGCCCGCGTTGTGCGTCTGTGTTAAGGCGTGGCTGTATATGTATTCGTCTCTCAGTGTGTATGTGTTTATACGTGCGCTTATGTGTATGTATGCGTGTCTTATGTTCGCCTTTGTGAGTACTTCTTCTCGTCCAGTCTCTCCTTCTTTTTACCTGGAGATAATTCCGAATGACTTTCTATTGATGAAGCTCTATATATTTTACGTATATATTTCTGTACATTAGAATTTAAATGAAACCAAATAAATAAATAGAAACAGAAATAAATAAGAAAAAAAAACATTCACATGGAGGTTGCGAAGGCGGTTTCCTAATTAATAACAAAAATAGAAGTAATTAACAATAACAATGAGACTTGAAGCAGTAGCGCTATCAACAGTTCAAACAATATAAAAAGAACGCACGTGCACTCAGCTATAATCTACACATGTAAAATGCTTCATTAATCTGTCTGCTTAAAAGTATGTCTGTAAATCATAAACACGCGCGTGCGTGCTGGCATGTATAGCATCCATCCAGCTAAATTTACTCTTATCTATCTATGACTTTATTCATATCTATCCATCTATCTATCTATATATCTATTTTATTCACTATCTATCTATTTCATTCACTATCTATCTATCTATCAATCTATCTCATTCTGTTCGTATCTATCTATCTGTACATATCTAGCTATCTATCTCATTTTGGACATATCTATCTATCTGTTCATATCAATCTATCTCATACTGTACACATCTATCTATCTATCTATATCATTCAGTACATATCTATCTATCTATCTATCTATCTATCTATCTATCTATATATCTATATCATTCAGTACATATCTATCTATCTATCTATCTATCTATATCATTCAGTACATATCTATCTATCTATCTATATCATTCAGTACATATCTATCTATCTATCTATCTATCTATTTATCTATCTATCTATCTCATTCAGTACATATCTATCCATCTATATCATTCAGTACATATCTATCTATCTATCTATCTATCTATATCATTCAGTACATATCTATCTATCTATCTATATCATTCAGTACATATCTATCTATCTATCTATCTATCTATCTATCCATCATTCTGTACATATCTATCTATCTATCTATCTATCTATCTATCTCATTCTGTTCTTATATATTTATCTGTAAAATCTATTTATAGACCTGTACGTAAAATGATTCGACCACTCTAACTAAATGTTTATATATATATATACACAGAGATAGATGGAAAATCTACCTGTCTATGTAATTTGCCAGCTAGCTTATAAACGTAACCCACACGCTTGAAATATTTACACCGCGTGTACACAAATGGAGTTGAAATTGGTTTATGGAACACAGCTCTGATCATAAATATATTGGCATATGTGTTGTTATCGCGAGTTTCTCTGTAATAAATTCTCATAATCCCAACAGCAACGACATCTGGTTAGAGCAAGGGACAGATATGAAACTGTAGACGAGGTCTGTTAAGGATGTACCGGCCGTTTGATTTAAACGAAATAATAGCCTACCTAGGGCAATGGAGTTTTATTCCTTCTCTCTGTATTCCCCTGAGGACCTCACACACTCTCATCCAAGCGTCCCCTCCACTCTTAAAAACAATCTGCAAAGTCCGCTTCCGCTTTTCTAGTGAGTTCGTTCCCCACCGGGTGTTTCGTTTGATAACATTACAACAAACGGCTTCTTCTGTCATCTTATGTGTATCGATATCAGTGTACGAAAATGTTCCTGTAGAATCTCGAAAGTGTGGTCCTCCCAGTGCCATGTCATGCGTCTCTCCTTGCGATCTCAGGTTCCCTATAGACCTCTCGCATTTTGGAATGTCATCCAGTGATTCTTTCATTATTATACATTCTACTGTACGTCCCCGCCCCCATGACTGAAATATCTGTCTAATTCCTCTCCAGATTAACCTCCCCAGGAAAATACTTCCCTGGGGACCAAGCGCCTTCGTTCGAAAATCACTGCTCTCATCGAATATTAACGCTGAATGGAATATCGACGCTGGAACTGAAATGATATCAACTCCAGGGGAGAAATAATGAGAAATGCCAAAGAATCAATTTTGTATACCGCAAAATTTGGGATATATATTAACCGACGCACACACACACACACACACATATATATATGTGTATATATATATATATATATATATATATATATATATATATATATATATATATATATATGTGTGTGTGTGTGTGTGTTTGTATCGTGGATTTGAAGTGATTCGACAGAAGGTAGATGAAAATGTCAATTAGAAGGCGAAGAGGAAAACTCAAGGGATAGGTGTTACAGCACAATCTTTTTAATTATTATTCCTTGGGCGTTGGCCCCCGTCGAAATGCATCGAAATTCGTCCGCAGAATTAAAAAAAAAAATCGTAGCACCTATCTCTTGAGTTTTCCTCTTCACCTTCCAAGAGTCATTTTCATCTATCTATCTATATCTATACGTATATCAAGAAGTGGATATATGATCCGACAGAAGTATTACCGGCGGCTGTTTAGCTGAATGGTAAGAGCAACGCTACGTTGAAGCGGTTACCCTATCGGTCGAAGGTGCGATTTCTACAGCTGACCCATTTTCTATGTTTATTCTATTTACGTTGTCTAGGCCAAGTAATGTATTAACCGCGTAATAACGGGAGACCATTTCAAATAATGATACATTCACCGTGCAATAATCGGACATCATTTCTAACAGAGTTTCAATACAATATAATACAAATTAATCTTTTATATATCTATATACATATGAAACTCTGTTTGAAATATCTCGTTATCACACGGTGAATGTGTCATTTGGCCTAGACAAATTGAATAGAATAAACAAAAAATGAGACTGCTGCGGAAATAATAGGACTGTCCACGTTGAAAGAAACAAATAAAGCAGATATAGACCGTGAATAAACAAAAAGTGGATTTGGAGTTGAAACAATTATTTGATCCGACAGAATGAATATAGAATGCATCATATTATATCGAAACTCTTGTTTGAAACGATTCCCCGTTATTACACAGCGAATGTATCATTTGGTCTTGACAACGTAAATAGAGTGAACCATCAAAGTAAATGGGGCTCTAACCGATATGATAGCTGCTTCAACATAGCGTTGCTCTTACTACTCAGCTAAATTGCCGCCTGTAATGCAAAGACCCAAATAACTGTTTTCATGCACCCGTGTGTGTGTGTGTGTGTGTTGACTCATTCCAATGTGCATGAAAGAAGATAAAATATGTTTATGCAATGTGAAGAATATACGAAGAAACTTTTGAAACAGCACACCAATGAGACGTTTTAGCGTTAGCGGCTGTTTTGGGGAGGGAATTGATTAAATTGGTGTGTGAAGGGTTAGGGATTTGTGAGGGGATCTTCGGATGTTTAGGGAATCTATAAGGATGTTTTTATACGTCGACATTATATCAGACCAACACCCTTTCTCCTCACGCGCATACATACACACAGATATATGTATGAATTATCAATTGCGTTGTATTATATATTGGTGTGTGAAGGGTTAGGGATTTGTGAGGGGATCTTCGGATGTTTAGGGAATCTATAAGGATGTTTTTATACGTCGACATTATATCAGACCAACACCCTTTCTCCTCACGCGCATACATACACACAGATATATGTATGAATTATCAATTGCGTTGTATTATATAGGATCTTATTTGAAATACACATTTAATACATCACTCAATTTAGACAACGTACCCAGAATAAACAATGAAAGAAGATGGAACTGCGATAGGAATCGAACCTGCCACCGATAGGGTAATCGCTTTAACGTTGCGATGCCTTTACCATTGAGCTAAATAGCTGCAGAGGCAAAAATCACTGCTTTTAATCCAAATTTTCATTCCGTTTATTATCGGTCTGTTCGTCTTTTTCAACGCAACAGTTATGTATTCAAGAAATGAACACCTTTTCTTCATTGTTTCTTCTATTTACGCTGTCTAAATTGAGTGATATATCAAGCGTTTAAGGACGGGAGATCATTCCAATTAAGTTTCTATATAATATAACGCAATTTATAATTGATTCCGTCAGACCAAATATGTCCATTTCTCAAATATATATATATATGAATACTACCATATTGCCTGCTATATAATACGCATGATACATTTGATTTTGGGATTGTTTCGGAGTCATTCCTGCAAATAGGAATAAGACTACTCCAAAATATGACTTTCATGGTGTATTGCCACGACGGAATGTTCAAAACAGATTTGGGAGGGAAATAGTACGCATTATATGATCGGAAACTTGTGTATATATATATGTGTGTGTGTGTGTGTGTATAAAATGCATGAATATTCTATAAAATCTTCAATGGACTATTAGCGCTTCGGGTTTGAGCTTCGAATCCCAACACCTTCAGAAGAGAAATAATCATGAATGACAAAGCAAAATACCTGAATAAAAGACCCATCTCTCCTTATCGCCGGATTCTCCAACATAGCAGTACTTACCTACAAAAGAAATAAAAATGAAACTTAATAATTAGAATTGAGAAAATCAATGCGAAGTTATTTATGGCAAAGATTATATAGGGTTAGTGGGGAAACTATTCAGCTATTTAATATTAACGACAAAATAGCTTACCTAGATCAATGGTACTCTCGACCCCTTCAAATTACCCAACCAGGGACCTCATACACTTATCCAAGAGCCCCTTCCACTTTCTGAAAACAGCTTGCAATGTCCTCTTTCGGGATCGCCATCAACCGCCGTTCTCCTTAATTCCGCCCACGGTCTGAAATCCCATCTCTTTTAACAGCGAGAAGTCAGAAACCCAATCTGGACAGCAGGGGCTGGGGACTGACAATCCTGGACGAAACTTGAAGAATAACTCGTTCGGTCATGGTGAATGCGACGGTCACATAGTACACAAGCTCATTCAGTGACGTCTCACTGCCGACTGAGTGACCACACACGAGAGTGTTCATGCATAGACGACTAGACCCCTTGTTTGTGATTATATATATATTTGGAGTAACAGCTGGATAAAAAGTGAATGAGGATGTAGCACGAACTTTTACCACTACCCTTTATGTGCACTACCCGTTGTGAGTCATTGCACGAACAGCAGGCTTACGAAAACTTCGATGGAGAAGGAGGAAAATAGGCTTTAGGAGAAGTATCTATTTCATGCTCGAATTCTCCGAACTACTCTTGGTAGCACATGCCTGCGTGTGTCAGTCAATCTCCATGGCAGTTGCAATTGTGCCTGCTAATTAAACAAATACGTAGACATGCACACATGGGAGCACGGAGACAATACTTTCTGAACTTTTCTAGTTCGTCACTCCATCTTGTATCCTACCGGCCTCGGTTGTGCATGTGATCTCTGGGGATCCATGTTGTGAGTCGTGATGTACATCGGTTGTCTGCTATTCCTGCAAAAGGACCACCCTATTGCCATATGAGTTTTCTAAAAGTCACCTATGGAGCAGAAATATGGAACCTAACCAGAGGACTAACCCTCAAACTTAGAAGCATGCAACATGCACATGGAAGAATCATGCTCAACCTCACATGGAGTGATCACAAGACAGCACAATATATCAAGGAAAAACATGCCAGAGACATCATACATATATGTATATATATATATAAGTTCACACAAATATATACACACTCATAACTATAGAGACAATTTTATTGGAAACATATTTCGTTCGGCACCGGAATTAAGCAAATGGCAATCGTCAACTGATCCCGTAAATGAATAAAGAAAATGAGCGTCGTGTGGGACATTCTGTCTGACATAAACTGTCCAATCTAATGGTCTAGGCAGAACGCGTTTCAACCCATGGAAATCTGTCACTCGAAGACCAACGGTAAGCCGACGCGACGAAGATCTTGTAAAAGTTTCTCACGCAATCAATGAAATTTGTTGTCGGTCCCTTGAATATGCATAAGGTGACTAGTTTATCTTTGAGTTCATGCCTGCTAATATTAACAGAAGAACTGAAAATGCAACACATTTCCACAAAATTCGTGTCTCGTTTCCTTATAGAAAAAATAAAAAAACAAAAACAAAAACAGCATTTTGAATGTGTCCTACCACTTGAGGACACACACACAAAAATAGATATGCCAGAAATTTTTTATGGGCAATCTTCGAATCTTTGTGGAACACAATCTTGTTAACCCATTTTTATTAAATTTGACCTTGTGCCAAACTAAGTCTTATGAAGAGCACGCGTCTTTCATTATTTCTGCCCAAGCGAAAAGAGTTCATGAATACAGATCGGCGCAATACAATCTTTCTTCTCCCATCCCCCTCACTCGGCTTTGTAAGCTTAGTGCATATCTTAACAAAGCACCAGTATCTTTCATTATTCCTGATGTAACAATGAGACTTTATTAACACAGCCGTAACAATTATAGAAATTAAAATAGAAACAGCATTTGGAGTAATTGCAGTAGTCATAGTAACAGCACTTCGGATACTTTTTTGCTCTCTTATACATCTTGGTTCTTAGAGGAATCGTTTTTATTGCAACCACACAAACTCTTACCCGAAATGCTTAAAACCGAAAAGCTCCGAAAAACCGCACATTTTTCCATTGATAAATGTTCGTGCTATTTTTTTTTTTTTAGCATTTTATCTGAGACGAAAGTCGACAAATCTATGCATGCCAAAAGGTTTGTCGTTCAGACCAAACGTGAATCGGTTCATATCATTCATAAGAAAGGAGGGGTAGAGAGAGTGGGCGATCAATTCTTAAGAAAGAAAGAAAAAAAAAAACCAAAAGAAAAAACCTGGATAGACGGAGAGAAATAAAGAATTAAAGAAAGTAGACTACACAGTGATTTAGGTAAAGTGTGCAATTCACAAATATATTTATAACTTTTTCATTTCTCAATGAATTATATTGCATTTGTGACGGTGATTAACTTGAAATATCAGTTGGAAACAAATGGTTTTATTACAGAAACAAACATGGAGAAAAATTGCAAAATTCCGTTGAAAATTGTATATACAATGTCGCTGGTTTTTAACATAGCTTGTTCTTTTTTTTATCTATTCTTGAAAACATTAAGTACTTGCATATTTTTTTTTAGTACTTTAAAACAGGAAGTATACAAGTAATTTCATGGTCTATCCAATTTCTCCTTTTAGTAGAACTGGACACATAAAATAAATTATCATTCATATTCTCAATTTTCCTGTCTCAGCGTGAATATCATTGACATAAATAAAAAGAATTAAAAAGTCCTGAATTCAAATTAAACTTTGACCAATCTGACTGACTGACTCCAACCCCTAACCCTAATCATAACCCTAGGTTATTATTTCGATAAGATAATAACAGTCGAGTTGCTGAAATTTCGCAATTTTTTTTTGTTTACATTTACGTTACAAACAAAAATACGTTAAGCTTTAATAATAAATTAATAGCTATAATTATTTAGGTTGGTTGGGGACTGACGAAAAGACCCGCTAAGACAAATAGACATCAGTACCAGTAATAAAATAAATCAATTATTTATTAATAATAAGGATACATATATATTAAAATCCAATGATAAGTTGTTTTTATGCTTAATATTTTATAATCGAGGTGTTATTCGCTTTAAAACATCTACTTAATCATTACGATTTTTTCTACAAGTAAACAACTTTTAGCTCAACACTACAACTTATCACCGATTCTATAAAGCGTGCATCAATAATTTTTACACAAGAGTTTCCTCTGACATTTTTTTTATTTTATTGCACAAAGTTTTCGACGATAATTTCAACTTGGGTTACGGGAGGTCCCCAGTTGTCTATTCACCGCCTAAAGTTTTTGTTCATTCCTACTGAGATATGGCCGATAATACAGCGTGACATCTTCTGTGTTGTACAAAGCGACGGACACTAGCTTTTATGATAGATAGATTGATAGATAGATAAGAGCTGACCAGATAGATCAGTGTATAGATTAATTGGTATGAACAGACTGAGATAGATATATAGACATAAACAGACTGAGATAGATAGATTGAATGATACGGACAGACATATATATATATATATGCTTAAGCAGTAATACATTAAAAACTTTTTGCAATTTTTTTATGTCACTTTAGTCACTTATTTCCCAATATCTGTCAACGCAATTTACTTAATCTTCAAAAGTGTTTTTTCTTTGTTTCCCCTATATTTTGTTATTATTGTATAATGTTTAAATTGTCTCTTGTTGGGATCATCACTTATTTACCATGTAACTGTTCCAGTACGCCCAAACCCCAGGATCATCTAATAATGATAGCACTGTTACTATTTTCGTAGCAGTAGCTGTATAGGTCTGTACTAATATTACCTCCTTTTTGTTCAAAGAAGCAGTTGACCAATAATATAGGAAAGAATCAATAACTTTACTTCATGATCAACGGTCTCAAAAACATCAGCGGTCGATGTTATCGTGTCATGGGGAAGCACCCGCATCTATACAACTACTATTCGTATAACAACTACTACTGCTACTACTAATACTAAAACAACAACAACAACAACAACAATAACAATAACAACAGAGCTGCAGGGACAATCACTTCCACATCAACGACAACAGCAGTACTAAAACTAGGCCTGCCTATAGTCAGGTTAATTGTTGCGATAATGGCTGCATTTGAGTAGACAGAGTAAAGGAGAAAGAGACGGTGAAAAAAGAGACAACAATAGGCATGGGGGACAGAGAAAGACTGATGTCAAGGTGAGACGACAAGGGAACTTTTGGGGATGGGGGTGACGTGCATGAATTGCTTTATTAATAACTCTTTCGGTTACTGCGTTTGCATTGTACTTATTTTTAGAAACTAGTGAATGCTTGTTACTTTGCTAACTGTATACCTAAAGTTGTGTTCTGTGACAGTATGTTCACGCAGTAATTTGAAAAGTCAACGCAAGGTATTGTTTACTGAAATTCTTGTATTCATTTGGTCTAAAGAGCGAAATTGACACGCAATCGAACAATTGTAGTAGTAGTTGAAGTTATATTATCAGCAACCACGTATAGAAAAGAGCAGCTATTCTTTGTTCGCATTACCAGCTTCCTATCAATTGGTTTATACCACAGACAGATTGACAGCTCGTAAATTATATTGAGGTTGGAATTAGTGGTCAGAAGTGAGTCAGGGGTTAAGCGGAAGAGAGAACATCACAAAGAAAGAGAAGGAGGTGGAGGAGGAGGAAGGGAAGATGTAAAAGGAGGAGAGGGAGAAGAGTGGGGAATAGAGGAGAGAATGCAACATAATTGAAAAGGAAAGGAAAAAGAGGGAAGTGAGGGAAAAAGACGTAAGGAGTGAAGGAAGAGAAGAAGAAAAGAAAAGGAAAAAGAAGTGAAGAAAAGAAGAAAAACTACTACTACGGCTACTAATACTACAACAACTCGAAACCACACCAAAGACACTGAAAATGACATTGAATGAACCGGAGGTAAGAGGAAGGACCACAGCACTACTTGGGTCTGCACGAATACCGGGGAGTGTACTGGAAATAGAAGATCTACGACTTAGACCATAGCGCCTTTGTGATAGGTGAAGACGATATGAAATGAGGGCTGGAGACCCGAGGAGACACTTTCATTCAGCCTTTAGCGATAACCACCGGACATCTGGTGTGAAACTGTAATCCAAAGAGCTACTGTGGACTGTGAGAGTGTGAAGAGGAGGAATGGAGAATTGATGGGACTTGCTGTCACTTAGTCAGTAGCAGTGACAACAACAACAATAATAATAATAATAATGATAAGAAGAAGAAGAAGAAGAAGAAGAAGGAAGCAAAGAAGAAGAAGCAAAGAAGAGGAAGATGATAAAAAAAAGGCCACGATGAATGAATGAAGGAAGGGAGGAAAGAAAGAAAGATGAAAGAAAAAGGATGATGGAAGGAATATGTATGTGATTTTCGCCTCAACTCTTTTTAGGGGGTTGGGATATTTTAAAATACCCCCATATATATATATATATATATATATATATATATATATATATATATATATATGTATATATGTACAAGTCTATAAAACAACCACCACCTGAGGCCAAAAAAGGGAAACAAAAAACAAAAAAGTTGAAAAAAAATGACATTGATATTCCAATTACTAATCACCATTGAAAGTCATATGTCCACGGATATCAGAAGCTCTGGGCAGCCAGTGCTTCCAATGATCCCCAATACCACCAAAATCGACAATGGGCTGCAGGCAAATCAAACAAACGAGATGCCTGAGATTTCTTTTCCTTAAACATGGAATTCATGATCACGTGGTTCACAGTTGAAAGGGAAATTCCCGATTTCAATGCAATTTGATGCAGGCTCATTTCAATAATGGATTGACAAACCCCTTTTGGAAATTTGATGATTCCTGTGATCCGGGATTAAAAGACATTTGGAACTGATTGAGCGGTTATTTCTATTGGATCTGTTAAAATCCTAAATTAAGTAATTGCAAGTGAGTATATCTTTTATCAAATAGCAAACCCGTTTCCCTATTTAGTGAATTGTACGATTACACGAATCACAGTTGAAAAGGGAATTCACGGTTTCAATGCCGTTTGACAATGGATCATTCAACTTTCGGATTCTCTCTCTAGAAAATCTGACTAAGTCTTTGCTTCTAAAGTGCATGATGCATTTTCTATTCATTGTATGCTTATTTCTCTTGCATTTGTTATACCAAATGAAATAATTGTCAATGAGTTTATTTTTATAAAAAGTCAAATTAAGTAAAATAATGGAGACTTCTTGCTTGTGTTATGTCCTTCTCTCACCCTGCTCTCTCTCAACACACAAAAGCGCACACAAACACACACACACACACACACACACACACACACACACACACACATATATATTTACAATTTTGTAAACATCAATGTATTTACACTCTATTCTAAAATATTGAACACTATCACCATACATAAAGCAACTCCTAAAGGCATATATATATATATATATATATATATATATATATATATATATATATATATATATATATATATATATATATATATATATATATCCAAATTCTCACCCCTCATCTATTCTCGGTCTATTCTTTTCTTTCATCGCGATAGTTATATATTGAGAAATGGATGTATATGATCCGACAGAATGATCGTAAACTACGTTATATTATATTAAAACTCTTATTTGAAATGATCTCCCGTCGTTACACGGTTAATGTATCTAGACAACGTAGATAGAATAAACAATCAAAGAAAATGCTACTGCTGCAGGAAGTTGGAATCTGCAAATTTGGAGTGAACACAGTTATTTGGGCTTTTGTGTATATATATATATATATATATATATATATATATATATATATATATATATATATATATATATATATATTGGATGTTAATAGCCAGTATATGGTAAATAGAATAGAAAAAGCAAAGAAAGACTCTTTGGCAAAAGTCATGTACTTCTGCCAGAAATACGAGAGGAAAGCGAAACCCAAATAAGGTTTAGTCATATTTTTCACGTGACTTGGCATATCAATTCGGAACCTGACCCTTTGACACGAAACGAAGATTCACTCAAGTCTTGATAACTATCACGTAATCTTGGAAACGGTCCGGAAATGGATTTAGGATTACTACATCATTCACTATATATATATAGTCGAGAAAACTTTACACACACACACACAGACACACAAACACACACACACACGATTTCTGTGTATTTGTGTGTGCATATATATATATGTTAGAAAATATTTACATGCAAGTAAGTAAACATACAATATATATATATACATATATATATATATATATATATATATATATATATATATATATATATATTTCTTTTGAACGATAGTTCGCGCGAAGTCGAGTTCGATTCTCACAGTGTGCCCCTCTACTCGGGATTTGTATCAAACTGAACTAACCTTGGGAAAGTCAATTGTACATTTTTCGTTTTATTTGAAAATTATCAGATAAAGTATTATAAATCATTATTATTTCAAAATCTTTATGACTGCTTTTAACCTTCATCTTGGATAATTAGGAGCGTTTTTATCACTTTTACACAGGCTGATTGAACCTTTGTCTCCTGGCTGAGTCCTGGTAGCTCAATAGGTGGAGCAGGCCGGTGTAAACGATGCCTACCTTGGTTAGAATCCCAACCACGGCCTATTCTTTTATTTTCTGATCAAACGGTGTTTACTCATTCACGGTGGGAAATCAGCCTGGTTGTATAAGTTGTAATAAAAAAGCAACCAATAGATAGGTAAAAAGTAACATGACTGTTGTTTGGATTTAAATTTGTCTGTTTGTTTGTCTGTCTGTCTGTCCCCATCCGTGCTACTCTGTGTTCACCCCTCAACTTGAAAGTTGGGCATTCCTATGAAACGTTTTGTAAACAGAAATGACGTAAAGCGAAGAGACAATTATCATTTATTTATATGGGACAAAAAGTTTAACCATCCATATCCTCCAAATTGTTTTTAGCTGATTCGTTAGGGATTGTGCTGATGGCACGTACAAGAGACTGTGGTATATGAGAAAGGAACAAAGGGTACGCTCTATCTCTATAACGACACGCTGTAAAACAAATGCAGAAAGCCATTTTCACTTTTTGCTTATTTTCGTAAAAGCGAAAAAGGGGCAAAAAGCGAATTTTCGTATTTGTCGTTATATTAGCTAGGACAATGCCCGCTCAAAAGGCGCAAGTTTGGAACGGACCTAGGCTTTATGGCATTTAATAATTGTCATGGAAAATAATTTTTCGTCCGTCGTACGAAACAGCGGCTTCGTATTATTTCGATGACTTCTCTTAAAGTGGTTAACTCAGATAGATTATATCTGAATTTAGATCTATTGATAATTTATATATTTCACATCTAGATTTAGATTTATGATTTTAGATGGAGAAATGATAATCTGTTGATTTTTTAATTTATTTTATCAGATTTATTGAGAACTTCACACTCAACAATGCAGTGCCTGTTGTGCCGAATTTCAGATTCATACAATAGCCTGTTGTTGCGGCGTATATGTATACGTAGCAAAACTTCACAGAGATTCCTTCAATTATACTTAGTGTCAGATGTACATAGAATTATCTATCAATACGTACATTTGAATGTATTTATGCAATAATGTGTCGGAGTCAAAAGAAAGTACCAAGTCTGCACTTCATAAAAAAAAGCGATGCTTAGAGGAGGTAAGTACGGACATATCTAATCTAGTGTAAACCATTAAAAGAGGTTCGATTGATAAGTGGGTCTGCGAATATTGGCGCTGACAATTGTCAATGTATTCAGATGCACGTTCGTTTCTCATTTATATTGCAACGTGAATACGAGCTGCTTTTTGGAAAAAAATATCTTTATTTATAGATACTTGTTTTTAAAGCCTCTTATTATGTGGGATTGAAGTCAGATAAATCTTTGTGGAGGAAACCTTTGGAGTTTTCCGATCTGTATTCAAGAGTTTAATTTACCGCGTTTGCAGAGATGATCAGAAACTATCTATCTCGGTATATTCAGTCTGTTTCTACCTATCTATCCAAGCCAGTCTGTTCATATCTATCTATCTACCTCAGTCTGTTCATATCTATCTATCTATCTATCTATCTATCTCAGTCTGTTCAGATCTATCTATCTATCTATCTCAGTCTGTTCAGATCTATCTATCTATCTATCTATCTATCTATCTATCTATCTATCTCAGTCTGTTCATATCTATCTGTCTATCTATCTATCTCAGTCTGTTCAGATCTATCTATCTATCTATCTCAGTCTGTTCAGATCTATCTATCTATCTATCTATCTCAGTCTGTTCATATCTATCTATCTATCTATCTCAGTCTGTTCAGATCTATCTATCTATCTATCTATCTATCTCAGTCTGTTAATATCTACCTAGCTATCCACCTCAGTCTATCCATATCTGTCTATCTATCCATCCCAGTCTGTTCGTATCTATCTATCTATCTATCTATCTATATCAGTCTGTTCAGATCTATCTATCCCAACCATTCCCGATCTTTTGACGCCACGGCCCCTTTAAAAATCTCCTCTCAGGTACGCAGAAATACAACGCAAACTGATAGAAATCCATTTATCAATATATTTCTGGCTATGGCCCCTCTTTGAGAATTGCTGAACTAAATAGACATATTGGTAGATAGATATTTATTAGATTTTAGCTTAGTCTGGTACAAGGCCACAGATGTGGGGCACCGAGATCGAAGTCAATATCGTGGTAATTTTCAAGTTAGTCTCGGTAGCTAACCACTGTTTTACGCTGAGGCACAAACACATACACTCATACACACACATACATATGTACACACATATACACATACATACGTATTGATGCGTAGGTGGTAAGCTCTATTGAAAGAATTTATAAATAGTTAAGTAGGTGCTTTTGAGACCACTCGAAAAATTAATACCCTGGAACAATCACCCATCCACCCCGAAAAGCGTTACTGTATTGATATGGAGTTAGGTGTTCAATAAAGAATATACAATAGAAAAAGATTTACTTTTCTTCTCCAGTGAAATATTTTCCTTTTGATAAAGCGGTTCTCTTTGGAGAATAAAAAAAAAATGAAAAAAGTCTTTATGTCGGATATTTCTTTGTAAACAACACAAAGAATGTATTTTCTGAAACTAATTATTATAATCATCTAGATTATCTGTTTTTTTTTTCACTCGAGTTTCTCATTCATGCCTTTTCTTCCCCCTCTATGTCTCATTTATAAGGCATGGTTTTTTTTCCTTCTTTCATTTTCTTTTTGTTTTCTCTTTTATTCAAACATTTCTTTCATCTATTCATCCTTTCTTTTCTTTTTATTCTCTTCCTTTCATCAATTTATCCTTTTTTTCTTTCTTTTTCTCTATCCTTTCTTCACTTTGTGTCTTTTTTGATTTGTCGCTTCTTTCTTCTTTCTTTCTTTCCTTCATACAATTATCATAATTTTTCTTTCTTTCTTCCTTCCTTTCTTTCTTTCTTTCCTCCGTTTATCAATCCTTCCTTCCTTTCTTTATTTCTTCCTTTTTTTCTTTCTTCCTTCCATGTATTAATCTTTACTCTCTTCTTCGATGTATTAATCCTTTCTTTCTTTTTTTCTTTCTTTCCTTTTCTCTCTTCCATTTATTAACTCTTTCCTTCTTTCTTCTTTCCTTTTCTTTAAATTAATCCTTTCTTTCTTTTTCATTTTCTTCCTTTCTTTTCTTTCTCTCTTCTTTCCTCTCATTTTCCTTTTGTTTTTTTTTTCATGTCCAAACACTTATTTCATTTATTTACCCTTTCTTCCTTCCTTTCTGAACCTTATTATATAAGTAATCATTTACATTATTTCCTTAAAAAAAGAAGGTTTCTCGTTTTGTTGATTATTTGTTACTTGATAAGGCGTCCTTTGGCGCCAGTCGAAATTGAGAGTGAATCAAGCCGTGTCACGTGATAGGCAGATGAATGGGTTTCATTTTTTCCCCTCTGTTGTACGCAAAACACACGCCTTATCGATTGTCAGAGCTCCTTCCATAGAAGAAGTACTCGGGGCTTCTGTCTCTCAACCTTCCTAATTAGCTGGAAATGATTATTGTCTCATCAATGTCTATAAGTTCTCTGATTGTCCGCAAACGTAAAAGAAACGAAATTCAGGGTCTGTATATTAGAAACCATGAACCCCAACTTGCAACGTAGGTTCGTTGTGATAAAAAGGAATTGAAAGTTAGGATGAAGGTAAAAGCTAGTCAAAATTAAGTATGATGTTGCAATACTCTATCCAAGAATAAATATGAATCTTTTTAAAAATATCGTTGTATAAACAGACTGCTAGGTCTCAATTGTAAACATTAACAAGCTAGAAATATCGGTTGTAAGTAGTTAGGTTCTAACTGTAAAGTCGGCTTCCGTTGAACTATAAAAGCTGAACGAGTAAAAAGCGGCCAGGTGTATACTGGACTCCCCCTGGCTAAAAGTTGCGAGTTCGATTCTCACCATGGGCTTGCTCTTTATTTTCCGATTACACAGTTTGAGCGTTGCCATTGGATTACGGTCCAATTCAAAGTTGTGATAAACAACAACTGCTGAAGCTAAAAGCTAGCCTAGATCGATAATAGGTTTTTCCAGTTTCTAAGTAGGTCTGGCTGGCTGGCTATGTATGTGTCATTTGAGCATTCTATATCAATGGAACTAGAGGTCTGAAAATTTTAACTTCTACTCCTTAATACGTATAAAAATGTTTTTTTGTTTCTTCAAAATACCCCATAAATAGGTTTATAGTGGGGGATTCAGTTTGTAATGTAAGTTTATGTTAGATTGATCCCTTAATTTGTGTCCAGCAGCGTTCACGCCTGTTTCTTGAAAATTCAGATTTCATTTAGCGGGTAACTGCGCAACAAACTTATTCATTAATCACCCCCTCTTCCAATTTTTTTTATTGATCACCCCACCACAGAATGCTGCCAAAAGACTTTGCTCACGAGATGGTTTCTATTGAGTGACTATCCACACCTGTCTGAACTTAAATTCTTTTTATTCTTCTCTTTTCAGCAACATCTCTTTCTTTACTCTATCTTACGATTTCTTCTCTCTTTCTTTCTTTCGTTCTTTCTAATTGATCTTTTCCTTTTCCCGTTTTTTTCTTCCTTTTCTTTCTTCTATTGTGTCTTTTTCCTTTCTTTCTTCATTCCATTCCTTCTTTTTCCTTTCTCATTTTTTCCTCAACACATCTCAGTCTTTTCTTCATTCCTCCATCATTTCTCACAACTCCTTTCTCTCCGTTGCACACATTTCCTTCTTTCCTTCCTTATCAATCACAACTTTTCAATCACGACTTCATTTTTTCACTGTAGCAAGAACGAGAACAGCAAGAACAATCCTCAACAAAATGAAGGGATGTAAACCGATGTGCCCGATTCACATTCCCCTCGTGCGATTTAAACTCACGAGCAACGAATCACCAGGAGGCTGTCTTACTGACCGAGCTAAATTGGCAAGTCTTAGATTTTTTGCGAAAATTTATTATAGAAATACGCATGGGCTTATTTGATTCTTACAAATAAATAAATATATACACCAACAAACGAATTCATATTCTATATTTTTTCACTTCATCATATATACAAAAAAACAATACAAAAGTTACAGCAATCATCTTCAGTGGAAATAGAAGTAGGAGTGGAGTCTGACCCTGCAGCAACCAGACTTTTTTTTTTCGCTTTTCTTAATCAGAGCTTGTCTTTGTTGCTGCCTACTTAGCAGTTGCGAAACCTATACCTTATACCGTCGAGCCATCAAGAAACTTGAGCGCTTTCATCAGCAGAAGGTTCGATTAATCATGAAGATAAAATTGGTGGACCGGGTCATCAATCTTGCTCTCCTTGAGAATGCTCAAACCACCGGCATCAAACATTGGCTCCGATGGATAGTCTACACTCCGGGCCAAAAAAAGAAGCCAGACTTTTTTTCCCCCCATCAATTACTCTTTTATTTTAACAATCAATAATGAAATATGAGAAAATACTAAACAACGGTACATTCAGTGTTGGACGCAGAGTATGTGTTCGTATGGGTTCGCTTTTACCCTGTTTATTTCCAGGAAACCGAGCTGTTTGGTCAAGCTGCCCGATAGTTCCATTGTTGTTCCATTGATCTTTAACTGCTTCCATGTATTGGTCAGTGTTCCTAAATTTTCTCCCAACCAGTTTGGCCTTAATATGCACTCCATATGGTTGCAATGGTGTTTAGGTATTTCATATGATGGAGAGTGTTTGGCCCATTCTCTTGCCAAGGAGTGAACGTGAATCACGTCCGGATCAGAATCATCGTCTTCAATGTATTCATCGAAGACATCTCGAACAACTGATCAATCATTCTAAAGATATCGATGACGTTTTGACCTTAATATTACACCATCTTCATCAGAAACAGTCAACCAAAACTGTCAACATAGTCAATAAAGGTTTCTTTAGTTTTGAAATGATTCTGGCTGGCTGTATATCTATTCATGTTCGTGCCATGCGTACAGGCCACATCAATGGAGATCGATGGCTGAAGATTATTAAATGGCTATGGGCTGGTCATCTGGCAAGAATGGCAGACAACTGATGGGTAGCAAAACTCACAATATGGATCCTTAGAAATCAAATGCGGAACGGAGACCGGCAGAATATGAGATGGCGAAACGAACTGGATAGGTTTATAAAATATTGGCTTCGTGACGCCCACGAAAGAGAAGTGTGGCAAATTCTGGGGAGAGTCTATGTCCAACGATGGACGATAAAAGCCTGATGATGATGTTTGTTTACTGTTTCTTTAAAATACCTCACAAAAATGAGTTTTAGCTTCTCTTCACCATCTGTCACCCTGAATAGAGAAACAACTGTTTCTTCCAGATTGAAGTGTATTTAGTGCGTATTTCACAGAAATATATGCAATGCCCGTCTGAAAAGAATCAAGCCATTTAATATTAACGAAAAAATTGGGTGAAGGCACCTAAGTCCCTTTCAAAATAATCCTTTTGGGAACTTATGAAATTATCTCAGTGTCCTTTCCGCTTTTCAAAATAGTCTACAAAGTCCTCCGTCAGGGTCACCATCAGCTATCCCATTGCGTTTCCCATGATCTTCTGTTGTGTCTGGAATCTCGTTGGGAAAAGCAAGAAGTTGCAGGGAAACCAAATATTAATCGAGACAGGTGGGGGCTGAATGACTTGGGTGGGGCAATGTTTTTCAACCCCTCTCAAATCCAAAACAAACATTAATACATATTTACCAAACTACTCGCTCGGTCCCTGGGATTGTGACGATAACAAAGTACACAAGCTCACTCAATGGTGTCCCACTAATCCAACATGAGAGTACCTGTTCATGCATGTCCAGTAGGATCTTCTCTGATGGGTTGCAAAATAACATCAAGGCCACACAACCGGTTTTCGAGATATTTAAAATGGCCTGACAGACCTTAGTTAATTAGTTATACACAGCTGGTTTTATTTCTATTTTTTGCTCCGACCATGTGTCATTCCAACAGAGATGATGATAATTTGATTCGTACGAACTCTTAACAGAAAACATAAATGCTAAGGTGTTTATTATCATTGTTGTCTTCAATAAAGCAATTTCACCTCCAATTGCTATGTGTAAATATTTTACACTAGCAGGGATTGTCCGGAGAATAAATAACTCGAAATACAACACTTCTTGGAAAAAATATGTTCTTAAGTATATTTAGCTTTTTACAAACAGGCGCATCTCCTGAATCGTAGTTTCATATGAACTGATTTTCATTCAGGCATTGACAAGAGTTATCTTAATCAACGAAGTTGGAGAGATATATGTATTTTGTCCCGTCTGTTTTTCTGTTCGCCCACGAAATATCTCCGGAAGCAGTCGATGGATTTCAATGAATTTCGTTGATGGGTGGGCAATGAAGTTGGGAAGGAGTGATTGAATTTAGGACGGATCCATACACATCAACCAGTCCTTCATCGTAGCTATATGTCCAGACCACATGATATCGCCACTATGTTATGACTGTCCACACGATATCTCCAAAAGTTCTTGTATTGTATGGAAGGGTGGACTTTGGGCTATAAAAGAAGTTATTCAATTTTAGGACGGATCCGTGCACAATTACTCCCCCTGAAAATGGTACTGGCAAAGGCATGTGCTTTCTTCTTTTTCATCTGCGTTATGAATCGAAGCTTCAACTTGAAGCGTTAAATCAGGTACACCGTCTTCCATACAACATTCTAAATGTACTTCTCTGACAAACCTCGAATGCACGAAACGCATGTGGTTTTATTTCTGTCTCTCGTTTGGACGATGTGTCATTTCAACAGAGTTGACGAGAATTTATTACATACGAACTCTTAATGAAAACATACATGCCAACATATTTACGATCAGTACAGTCTTCGATAAACCAATTTCAACTTCATGTGTTCATAGGTGGTGTAAATATTTCATATGTATGAGTTACGTTAATAAGCTAGCTCACAAATTACGAAGATTTATAGATTTTACATCTGTCTGCACACAAACACACACACACACACACACACACACACACACACATATATATATATATATATATATATATATATATATATATATGTATATATATATATATGTATATATATATATATATATATATATATATATATATATATATATATATATAGATTGATAGACAGAGTTTTGTACGAGTCCGAAATCAGTGTATAAAAACACAGATGGATAGAAACAGTTTGACATATACGTATACAGATATTTGATTTATATGTGTATATAAATAGATTGTTAACACGATGCTTCGGTCGATCCATTCTACAGCCTTCTTCAGTGGCACTATCCGAATGTGATTGTAGTGAACAGAATATTTTCCTCTCAAATAGTAATTACGCTTATAACGTGGGATTCTAGTGTTTTCCTTTCCCCTTCTTGTTAGGCCTGGATTTCCATACCGTATCCCCGTTGATTAGCGGAAGTTACATCTGGTTGAAATGTACTCTTCAATTAATACACTCAGTCAACACGCTGATGTATGCTGCTTCGTTTTTCTCAGTGTTCAATGGCGTTTCCTATCTATAATCCGCACTTCTTCCACAGAAAGGAAAGTGCCCGCCATTCTCTCTCCTGATGCGGTCAGTTGTTTCTATTTTGCCTTTGATTATGGCTTTTTAAAGAATGTTTCTCCGAATCTGAGAGGCCTGCCAGTTTCCCCTTTATAATTCTTGTATCTATAGGTCAAAACAACGTGTTAACAACACAAACAACGAGAAAGAGTTCAATCGTTTGAAAACCTTTTTAAATATCGATGACCCTTCTTAAAACTATAACCACTATAGATATAGCTTGTTTGTAGGGTTAGGTAGCAGCATATTTTCATTCGTTCAACCCCATAACGTGTCTATTATTTCAACTACTTCTCACCTTCCCTGTCTGGAAAACAAAATTGAGGTATACATTGCGTTCTCTTCAGCAAGCTAGCAATAACATGACGAAAATTTTTGTCATTTGCATTGAGTAATAATTATATATAAGTGACTTGCAGGAATTTCTGTTATTCGCAGTTGACCTGTAGAATTCAAAGACTGAAATCTCTGTCATTTGCAATTGATTGGTTTTAAGCTCTTCTGCGGACGTATTTGCGATTAGACGTTAGTAAGTCAGACGTAAGTCAACGTATGACTGAGTAAACGGATTTCTTCTGAGATATGTTAATCGGCATTTTTGTCCCCAGCGAAAAAACAAACAAACCCGGGGACTATCATTGAGTGTCTGACTTCGTCGTTGTCTTCTTTTTCTCGATTGGATTCCTTGATATACTTGAAAGAAATTTTGTACGCAGGGTTGTGGAGAGATTGTACTTGGGGACGGTGAGCTATGGCCTATCCGATTATTTGCTTACATTTTTATGAGCAAAAACGTAGTTTTTGTTTACAGTCGGGAAAATTTCTCTAATATTGATGAAATTTGACCATGATTTTAACAAAACCATAGATATTGAAAAATGTTGAATTACGCTTAACCCGACTGTTCATCCATACTTTACTTGTAAATAACCATACAACATGTAAAAAATATTGAACTTGGGAACCGCTGAGCCGATCAGAATTAAAATTGTTATACAGGTTCTTGGGCAATTAATTACTGAAAATATAGAACGTTTTTAAGAATTTTATGGTATGTACATATAAAAAAAACAACAACAAAAAAACCCAAACGGAAGTTATCAGTCGTAATAAACAAGTGTCTCCCTGGCAGTTCATAATACCGTATTATATCGGCTGTGAGAGATAGACCCATAAGAATTACAAATATTACAGTTTTCTGTCGAGGACCTTTATACTTTTGAGATTTTTGAAATTTCCTTTTTATTTTTGTTTGTTTATTCCTTGTGATGCACAGGACCGCAATCACTCTACTGCACTTTCAACGTTTTCAAATGAGTTGCTAGCCTCAGGACCATCCCTCCTCCTTTACCCGGGCATGGGAGAAGCTATAACGACTGCTTGTAATTTTCTCTTGGATGGCAAAAAAGATTCCAACTAATCCGTTATTTACCCTTACCTTGGATAAGAAGATAATTCGTGTCCTTCCCGTGTTCATTAGCGCAAAGTGAATGCAGTCTCGGTAGAAACCCGAAAAGAGATTCCGTTTTCCAAAGTCGGTAACGGCTCTGGCAATGAATTCAACAACACAAATGTAAACTCCAATCGATCATTTTGCACTAATGCCCATAGGAAAGGCATGAATTCATCACTTCTCGCTCCTGCTACGGGTAAAATACTAGAACAGATTGGTCTCTCTAGCCTTGACAACCAGTCCAAGAGGACAACATTGATACCAAACCAGGGAGTGAAGCCCCCTTAGGGGTGTTTGACGCCTGATTTGACGTCCTTCCAGGAAACCCTTGCAACCAAGTAACGTCAGATGTATCGTTCTCTGCTTTTCTCTGGACTACATCAGCAAGGTGAAGAAGGAGGTTCTGACGACTGGGAATCCCATAATCTCTATACGCTTCGTCCACGCATGCAGACAGGAGCAGGGCGTTCAATTGTCTGTAGAGACAGAACAGGGACCAACCGTACCGCCTCTCCGCACTTGAATCTCGCTTTTATCTCCAGGAAGACAGACAAGTTCTAGTCGTTTTCGCCCGGCATTCATTTCTAATGAGAAAAACGTGACCCGAAAAGAAGCAAACATTTTTTTTTTTGCAATTAATACAGGTAAGATGTAATTGAATTTAGGCACGTGCTCCAAGGTGGATACTTACATTTAATATCACACTCGCGCGCACACACACACGCTCATTAGTTTAATAAGGTAGATGGATAAACAAGCCTGGTTAGTCGCTCAATAGAAACCGTCACGTGACCAACGTCTCCTGGCAGCATTCCTTGTTGGGGATGATCAGTTAAAATATCGGAAAAGGTAGTGATCAATAAATAAGTTACTTTTGTCGCCTTTGGTTGGGCAGTGATCACTAAAAGAACGATTTTTTTTCAATAATCGAGCGTGAGTGCTGCTAGATACAAACTTAAGAATCGATCTAGGATAAACACACATTGCAAATTGAATCCCTCTAATTAAGATCTGGGGAGGGGGCATTTAAAAAAAAATATGATAGAGAGTAAATGATTAAATGTACAGCCCTCTAGCTCCGCTGGTACGGCCCGTACGCGTTATCAATAAATAGGCAGCCAGTTAGACAACCAACTCATCTTAAATACTGAAGAAATCTATGTTAACAGCTTTGGCGACAGTTTTGATCTCATCAGTATGAACACACATGTATGTATATACTTATACACATACACCTCCTGCACATGTAGACACCCAGAGAGCCATGCTATACACTGAAAACTGAAAATGAAAATCAGTTCATATATAGCTACGTTATAGGGGGAGGTTGTTGCGTAAGTTTCAATTTTTCATACATCGGACTATTGTCTGAATATATAGAAAATAAACCCTCAATCGAAATAAATACACCTGGATCCATCCAAAAATCTAATCAATTGATTTTTAGCCGAATGGTTCACCTTTATGATATGGAGATATTGTCTGGATAGACAGACAAACAGACAGACAGACAAAACAGGAGACGGACAGAAACGAGTGAATACATATACCTCTGCCACTTTCATTGGTAAAGGTAAAATATCAACATGCACGTGCACTCGTGGGCGCACACTCATGCACACGTATATATACATATGTAATATAGAGTACCAGTTTTAATGAGAGTTTAACACGAAACAGATTTAAAGTTGTTACTGGATACATTCATATTTAATATGCACACACACACACACACACACACACACACACACACACACACACACACATATATATATATATATAAATATATATATATATATATATATATATATATATATATATATATATGTATATTATGACATGGCTCTAAAAAATAAACTATGTATTAAAATCATAGATTAAGGGGAATGTTTGATCAATACCGTTGGGGAGCCATGTTAATATAACTATGTTTTTTTTAAATCCCCAAAGCAGTTACAAGAAATACATACATATTAAGAGAGATCCCTGGATCTGTCCCCAAATGTAACTGTTTCTTTCGTGGCTCTTCCACAACGTTTCATTGAAATTCGTTGAGAACTTTTGGAGAAATAGTGCAGACACATGGCTATGATGGAGGGAAGATAACTATTAAAAAATTCTTAGATCCGTCTGCAAATTTAATCAATTTTCCCTCATCTCATGGACTTACCTTCCACAGAATACCATTGAAAGTTATTGAGGACTTCTGGGGATATCGTATGAACAGACAGACGCACGTGAATACATTACCGCTTCAAATTCTGTTGGCTAAGTTTAATTCATTTATTTATGGTGTATTTTTAGCTTGGTCTTCACCAGTTGCAATTTGACGCGTGTGTGAAAAAATATCTAAAATCATGTTATTTTTCCCCCCAATATTCAATCAGCTAAACGAAGATTGGACAAATTTATTTCGTTTGCTCTTGTGATAATAAAAATAAAGTCTTGTTTCAATGAATTCAAAATTGAACTAAAAAAAGCAACCAGAGATAGCATAACACTGCCAACGCCATTATCACTAAAAACTGACCGAAAATCAGTTTATGTATAGCCGCGATGTAGGGGAAGTAACTGTGAAAAAAAATCCTAGATTTATTCAAGTTATTTATTTATGTTTCAATTTTAGCTTTGTCTTGATCTGTTTCCTCTTGACGCGTTTGTGAAAAAGAAAAAAAAAATCATGTTATTGCCCTCCTCCCTTCAATATTCAATCAGATAAACGGAAATTGGACAAATCTATTTTGTTTTCGAAAAAGCCAGGTGGAAAAATTAAAGAGAGGGGCGATGTTTCGTGAGCGAAAATAAAATAAGATAAATATTGAATCAAATGTTGACAAGAAGTAAAGTTTTATTTTAAGAGAAGAATTGCAATGCAATTCCATCTTTCAAGATAATTAAATACTATAAGTAACAGGTCTGGTTAGTCAATCAATAGAAACTGACACGTGAGTAAAGTCTTTTGGCAGCATGCTGTGTTGGGGTGATCAATACAAAAACTTTTCTCACCTTTTTTTTGTCACCATTTTTGTTGATGTGAGTTAATCAATAAGCCCGTATCATGTCATAAAGCAAGCATTGTTTTCATTACTTGTATTATTAATCATAGTTCAACTTTTGCTCTTATAGAGACCTAAACGCTATCTTACTTTTAAGATCAAGGTGAAGTATTTGTTCCTCTCACGTCAATGAAACATTGTGTACCGCATGTAAATTATTGCTTTTGTAAAATCAAAGAAATATGATCCAAGGAGAAACAATCGAGATACAATTATAATAACGTCCAGAACTGAAAACATGAAGTTGGCGTAATGTTTAGTGGGCATAAAAAGATCAGATACTACACTTAGATCTTCGTATTTACTCGCTTCCCCACAAGAACAAGATGTGACACAAGGTCGTTTTTCATGTGGGGTTTATGGAAGATCTGCAAAAATCGCTCCAGTTCCCACAACTAGTGTTGCATCCCCAGGGCGTACTGCTCCCTTGAGACTGGGCCGGGTATTTTTTTGAGGCCATGGAACAAATCCTAGCCCTCTTGGGCTTAGTAATACCGAGCCTCAGTAAGTCATCATCGGGATCGTTGCCCTGGCGCAAAACCAAAGCGCATTGTGCGAACAGATACTACTCTATGATCTTTAACCAAAAGCTGCAAAATACGGATTCCCATCTGGACCATGAAAGTAGGACATGGTGCCGAAAATCCAAGAAGAAGAAGAAATCAAGCGAAAAATCACTCTAAGATGGCAAGCCATCGGCAGAGCAAGCCCAACTTTCAAAAACAAGAAAATCCTATAAGTTCTAAAAAGAAAAGTAAACAAACAATGCATCCTCCCAATAGTCACCTATGGAGCTGAAACATGGAACCTAGCCAAAAGACTGAGCCTCAAACTGAGAAGCATGCAACGTGGACATGGGAGAATCCTGCTCAACGTTACACAGAGATCACAAGATAGCACAGTATATTGGGGAAAAACTGGAGACTGAGGCATTATTGAATCCATCAGAAAACTCATATGGCAATGGGCTGGCCATGTTGCAAGAATGACAAACAACCGATGGACATCAAACTTACAACATGGATCCCAAGAGATCGCATGCACAACCGAGGCCGGCAGAATACAAGATGGAGAGGCGAACTAGATAAATTCAGAAAGTATCGTCTTCGCGACGCCCACGATAGAGAGGTGTGGCGAATCCTGGAGAGTTTCTATGTTTATCGACGGAAGCTAAAAGCCTGATGATGATGATGATGATGATTATCATTGAATATAGATCTTATACTTTTAAAAATCTTTCCAGCTTGCTTCATTTCTTTTCCTTTTGACGGGTTGTCTTCATCAACACCTTTGTGTTCATACAACATCTCAGCACGCGAATGAAGCGGCAGCAAAACGCTTTCAGTGAAAAGTGGTGAAAAAAAATCGTCGAAATGACTTCTTTCGGTGGGAAGAAGATCACTTGAAAGATTAAAGTGTACGCTTCGTAAAAGATTCTGATTTAATAATAGACAGCGGGATGATGTTATTTTACATTTTCATAAAGCTAGTTCGGAATTGATCGGAGTATACTTTCATTGCATTGGAATTTTTCAGCTTTTTACTCTAATATCTGATAATAAAGGTTTGCCAATAAAACACCCTGACAAATGGAGTCCATGAATCATATATGCTTTATTCCATCTGGCAAATAGAAATAAATTGTTTTATCAAATCGGAGGCTTTAAAAAGTTTTTTGATAGATTTTTGAGCTTTTTGCTGTAACACCCGATAACATAAAGTTTGCAAATTGAAAATCCTGACGAATTTTGCCGAATGGCGTCCATGAATCATAGGTTTTCATCAGGCAAATGGAAACAAATCCTTTTATTGGATCAGTAGCTTTAAGAAGTGTCACGGGCTTTGTTATAATTGTTGAAACTCATTTTCGGTTAATTGCTCGACGGGAGAGACAACAGAGGGAAAATATTTTCACTGTTTTCGTCTTCTCGATTATCAATCATTTTTAAAACCAGAATATATATATATATATATATATATATATATATATATATATATATCCACAAAACTATAAGCTCATAGAAATTCAAATATATTTCAAGATTCGTTTCAATTTTCCGACAATATATAGAATATATGATTTGATGAATTCGAAAAACTAATTATTTTCATGAAAATGATTGGTTTTTCCAAATTTTCAAATTATACATCTATCTCTTTTTCTCTCTCTACATATACATATATATATATGTATGTACATATATGTAGTCAATATAACATTTTTGAGCAGTTTGAAATTTTCATAACATCAGTTCTATACATGACAGATTACCTATTCGTAAAGAGAATTGATACATGGTTTTTTCAATTCATCGCAAAAAGTGAAACTTCACAAGGACTTAATTACGACAATATATATATATATAATATATATATATATATATATATATATATATATATATATATATATATATATATATATATATATATATATATATATATATTACAGTTCACTTATCTTTTCTATATAAGGATCCACATTGTAGGTCGTGATATCCAGCGGTTGTCTGACATTCTTTCAGCATGACCAGCCCATTGCTGTTCGAGTTTTCTGATGGATTCTATGGTATCTCTGCCACCTGTTTTTTGCCTTATATACCATGCAGTCTTATCATCCCTCCATGTGACACCAAGAACGTTTCTCTCCTGAGCAAGGTCCATGGTTATAGCTAATCTATTTGTTAGGTTCCATGTTTCAGCTCCATAGGTGACTAACAGGAGGTCTTATTAGTTAAAGACCCTTCTTTTCAAAACTAATGGTATTTTTCTGTTCTTGAATGATGCGTCTGATCAACTGAAACCTTGCGATCCTGGGGTGTTTTTCTGTTTCATTTTTCTTTCTTTGAGCATTTCATGGACATTCGTTAAAGGTCCGCGAAATTTATCATTAACGTCGGATTAGAATGATCAATGTATTTCATAGAAAACAAAATCAATGTCTTGAAAAAATACTTTGAGAGGAGTCATTAATACTTCAGATCTTGTTAGAACAATTAAAATCCTTTGTGTACTCAATGTAGTTAAGACTACTTTTCGGCCGATCCATTTTCAGCCTTTTTCACGTGTAGAATCCGTAAGAGAAGAAAAAAAAGTTTTCCATAGAAAAGGTGACAGAAAAAACGTTTGTTACTACTACTAATAATAGTAATAATGATAATAATAACAATAGTAAATTAATCCATTTTGGTAGCATTAGCTACACAGATAAAACCATACTGCCACTCGAGTACTCCGTCGATTCTAAACAATATACGCGAGAGTTCCCCAACATTCAAATCTATACTAAGTTAAGTGCTGGCTGAATCTGTACTAGTTCGACACATGCATTTAGTTGACAAGCCAATTCCCAGTTGATTACCCGAACCTTCTCACTCCAGATGTGGTCTGCCATACCAGATTTTTCAACCCCCCATTTGGCTATAGCTTTCTTGTGTTCTCTGTGTCTGACTTTGAGGGGACAGTGGTTCATCGTTTATATTATTTTCCAGATTTTCACGCGACATTATAAATGCAAACTTTTGTCAAACCATTGGTGAACAAAACACGTTCCTCCCGCCATCTTACAGAATACATATTACATGATAAAGTTGCATATTTTCCGCTAGGACTCGTTTATTTGGAAGTTATTTTTAATCTTCCTGCTTATGATTTGAAAACTACAAAACTATTTTTGTACTCGCCATCCAAATGTAAAACTGTATAATCCACTCTCTTTTCTTTTGTTCGTTGAGACTCCATGAAAAACAAAAACATTTTCAGATCTAATCCTTCAATAAATAATTAATGAAGTTCATCAAATCGGATAGAGAAGATATCGGAAGAAGATCTATTTTAGTCGGACTTAATCAAATTCATTTCAATTCGTCTTCGGCTTTTTATTTCATCTGTTTGCAACTATTACGACCGAATGCGTAAAAAGGAAAGAAAGAAAAAAGGTCTCGTTTCTCAACGAGAAAAAAAAAAAATTGATTGAAACAGTTTTTGCACTTATGAATCAGATATTTGTACGGATATTTACGAAGCTTTTTTTTCTTTGCTAATATCGTTTTTGTATTATAATTATTGAATTATCATATGGAATTGTAATCAAAGAAGTCATTGTAGAGGAAGCCTTTGGAATCTCCCTTCCAGCTTGTTATTTAATAGACCAAAAGATCTTTTCAGATCTTCCTCTCTCTCTCTCTCTCTCTCTCTCTCACAGTCTGTTCGTATCTGTCTTCATATCAATCTGTCTATCTATCGATGTTCATATCTATCTTTCTCAGTCTGTATATATCAATCTATCTATCTATATCAATATCTATCTTTCTATCGCTTTTGTTATTTGTCTATCCATCGCTGTTCATATCTATCTATGCTCATTCTATCTATCTATCTATCTATCTAACTATCTCTCGCTGCTCATATCTATCGATCTATCTATCTATCTCTGCTCGTATCTATCTATCGCAGTTTGTAAATATATCTCCTCCCATCTTATCCTTCTCCTCGACCCCTTTACCCCCCTCCTCTTCAATCCATTACATTGTATAATAAAAAGAACGCTGGAACAATCTGTAGTACGTTATTCGGAGAGGAGAAGGGCATCGCCAAGTAACTCCTGCTGCCCTAACAAACGCCATGAAGGTTGGAAGTATTCAGCATAGCACCCTGACGATCCACTAGGCCATGGGTTGAAGTGCAACTGGACTGGAAACCGAGATAGTTATTCAATGAAAGCATTGCTTGGAAGATAACGGAGCATCAGGCAAAGGATGACTCGTCCAATTAATGCAAATCGATGCTTGCTGCTTGTATCGATCCAATTTTTAAAGCATAGCGCCCTCTATCGGGAAATAAAATAAGCATACGTCTTATAGCGTCCATCTTTTAATGATGACTGAGCGATGTTTAAGAGAAGAAGTTCTTTTGAATTTTTCTCCAACTAACTCAAAACTTTCAAAGTTGGCTTTTTAATTGTGATAAATACAGAGTGCATCGGAAGGAATTTTGCTTTTTACAGACTTTCATCCAAAGTTTATTCCATGTATACATCCAATGACTATCTATGACTCCACTATAAAATTAATGATAACTTATAACAAATTTGTTCAAGTCTAAAAACGCTTGTTGGGTGTTGACAGTTCAACAATCAGAATGTAGAAAATGGCTCAAAGAGCTGTAACATGTGCAAAGGCATCCATCATTGTAGAACACAGGCTGGACCTTAGTTTTTAGGGATTTTGAGTTTTTGAGTTTTCTTTTTGAATTTTTGAGTTTAAGAAATTTAAATAATAATCTTTCAAATAAACGTCTTGAACACTGAAAGTAAAGAAGAAAAAAAAATTCCATTTTCATATTTTTATTATTATTATTATTATTATTATTATTATTATTATTATTATTATGATAAAAAGAAAAACAAGACTGTTTCGAATTTAAAACAAATATGATATAATGAATAAAATAAAACTGACAATATTCAATATATTGTAAATTTTCTTCAGTCAAAATTTAATTATTTTGATTTGAGCCTCAAAGACACTGATGCTGTTATTAGAATTCATGATGTGGAAAGAAATGAACTATGCCTACACGTTCCGTCCCAAAACTGGTTCAAGCGTCAGAGATAGTCTTTGGACGTTTAGAAGGATCAAGGTTTTGGGCAAAGTTCTGAAATACGTTTAATACACTGGAAAATACATATCTTGAATTGTTCTCATTATTGATAGAAGTTCTCAATCCATCTTTCTCTGTGTGTTCTTCCATAGCCAGATTTTTTGACAAAAAGTTTCATCTCTATCATGAAAGATGGAGAAAAGAGTAGATCTCCTTTGACTAATGAGACAAGAGCTACACGAAGCTGTTATATCCATTGTTAACCTCGACAGCGACCAGCACGACATATCTTATTTACGTCTGAGAAACACGAGAGGAAAGAAAAAGACTTCGTATCAGTAAACTTGAAAAGGATGTTTTTCTCTGATGTTAAAGCTTGGAGGCAAATTGGTATAACTGATATTTGATCGGGTTTTGAAAGTTTTCAGATGCCAAGGATTTTCCCTTAGGGCGTTGTGGGGTTTTTCATACGAATGCCCACAGCAACACACGACTGCTTAGTTATCACGAATATTTCTATATCACTTTGTTGGTTTGTTTGATATATGGCAGTCTATTCACATCTATCTATCCATCCATCTATCCACCAATCTATCATTTACAATTATCTAATAGTCTATTCAAAACTCTCTGTCTATAACTCAGCCAATACATATCTATCTATCCATCCCCTACTCTTACATGTCCACACAAACACACAAAATATGATAGTAATCGGCTTGAATGAGCTAATAATAGTTGTTCCATACATTATACAGACGATTATCCTCATCTTCGTTGTTTCGATTACGCAGAGGTTTGGCTATGTTCTACCCCGCCGAGTGTAAGTTGTGGGTCGGAAATAGAGAATAAAACACCGGTGAGACTCGAAATTGCATTCTGGTGAAGACTATTTTGATGTCACAGCTGCTTCACCGACCAGGTTACAGAAGCCCATAGTCAAACCACATAACTTTCATTCTTTATTTTCTCCGAATGCTCGATTCGCTACTAACTTCGATCTTTGTTTACATTCTCTTTAAGTGGTTATTAGTATGAATTGACCACAAACTACTTCGACCGGAATGAACTATGTAGGAGAAGTAGTTTATTAAGAGCCCTGTGGTAGATTCTTGCAAGATATCAATCCCAATTCAGCGATTCTACACTTGTGTTATCATCATCGTACTATACTGCCCTCAACTTTAATGTACGATTGGGTAATTAAGGTTACCAATTATCATCTTTTGTAGAGGGTTATTATTTCAACACAATCAGTAATGGGAGAGTGGTATCTATGTAATACACATACGACACATTTATTGGAAGCTGATGTCATAGCTGCTGCATAAAGGTCAAGGCGAAAACGAAGTCGTACTATTTCTAGTATAAAATTATATATATATATTTGCCGTATTGAGTGACTGTAAAAAATCAATTACTTTGCAAGTAAAAAAGTACGTGTTTCAATATTTATGTGTATTTTACTTTAAAACATGTGTTAAGGAATCTGTACTATCCTAATCTGGTCATAGCCGGAATTTGAACTTGGCATACGTACCCAATTTTCTGTCCCGTCAACAGTTAGGCTACTCCACACTTACAGGGTTATCAATGAAGAGAGAAAAGACAAAGACATGACAGTGTAAGGGGTCCCAGAAATATAATACATAAAGAAGCAAGCTCGATCTTTAAGAACAAGAAAATCCCATCAGTTCTAAAAAGGAGGGCCAACAACCAATGTATCCCCTCGATACTTAAGTATGAAGCTGAAAGATGTTAACTCGACCAAAAGATTTGCCCTCGAACAGAGAACCATGCAAACGTGCACAAGAGAGAATAATGCTCAAAACAACATCACATTGAGAAGTCACAAGACAGGATAATATATCAGAGAGAAAAATACAGGATCCAGAGATATAGAATCCATTCAAATACTCGAATGGTAATGGGCTGGTCAAGTTGAAGAACGTCAGACAACCATTTGATATCAGAACTTACAACGTGGATAACCGGAAATCACATGACGTGACGAATTAAAAATTATTGGCTCTGCGATACCCATGATAGAGAGGTCTAGCGAATCTTGAAGATGGTTTATGTCCGACGACAGACGTTGAAAGACTGCTGCTACTGATGATGATAAGAGACTTCCCCCCTCCTGGCCATTTTCTATAGTCGTTGTTGGTGGCTTCGTCGTCTACAATATACAACTCTCACGCACGAACTATCTTGCTTGAATAAACATTGCTTCCCAACGAGGAGAATCAGCTTTTCTTTGTGTGTGCGCTTAAATACCCTCTTCACTGTCTGCAAGCAACCATATTTTATTTCCGTGCAATTGTTGAGAAATTATAGAATGGCGTAAATAAACCGATATATATATATATATATATATATATATATATATATATATATATATATATATATATATAAAAGCTGGAAATTCACACTAGCGACAAAAAATAAATCTGCGTGTATATATATATGACCCAACGAAAAAATAACTTATACATGAACAAAGAATAAATAAAAAAAAAAATATCCGTCATGTTTAATGAAAATTGCTCAAAAGAAAAATTGCTGCAAAAATATTCATCATTTGATATATATATATATATATATATATATATATATATATATATATATATATATATATATATATATATTCATCATTTGATATATATATATATATATATATATATATATATATATATATATATACGTGTGTGTGTTTGTGTGTGTGTGTGTGTAGCAGGTTAATACATATATTAGTGTTGTTCCTGTCATAATTGATAAAGGATGTAACAGCCTTTTAATGTTATTGATTGGGTTTTCAAGGTAGTCATAGATAAGTGTTTTGTCCAGTATATTCTCTAGCAAACACACACTCACACATGCACTTTCTCTCTTGCTCTCTATTACCCATCGTGGCATATCGGTGACGGGACATTTTTTTCAGGATATCTGTCGGTGTGGCAGAACAGAGAGACGCTGGGATAAGAGTGTGAAGTCCCGCTTTTGAAGACGACTAAGGCACCATTGTCCTACGCGTGTGCGTGTGTGTTAATAGGAAAGCAAATTTACTAAACGTATTCATACATCCGGATACACAGCCTGATGAAAACGCGTCTCGTACCAGCGTACTGGTGTAATCAACTGTACACAACGCATCTCACCGTGTACATATTGGCGCGTGTTTGATCATGATAATAGCCAGCCTTTCTGCCGAGCTTCGTGTGAAACTCCAATCCTGCAACCCCGACAGACGATAAGTTATTGCTGGTCACCCCCAACCATTTCTTCCGGATCACCTGCGGCACTTCGTGACAACGTCTGTCCAACGATGTCTCCGAATTCAAAACATCATGGCGGTTATGGACCGACAGACTGCTGCTGCCCCCTGGCGGGAAATAAGATGTATTTATCTGCTGTACGGAGATGGAGAAAGGCACGTGAATCACTGCTTAGGCTTGTAAAAAAAAAAGTTGATCAGTATTTATCGATCTATTTCATTTTGCTTATATCCCTCTGACAGCTTGTATCTGACTATTTGAGCGACATCACATGGTGAGTACCCAACGAACCATTGTTAGAAAGTTGACATTTTCGATATCTTTCGCACAACAATGCTCTTTTTTAAAAAGCTTGAAGACTCGGTAAACAATAATGCAGTATTCAAGCTTCAAAATAAAAGAAAGCCATTGTGGCTCTAAACATTACAAAAATATCAACTTTTCGAAAAATGGTTCGTTGGGCACTTATCATTCTCACCCACTTATATATGTTCGTTATCTCTCTATAGGAAGTGCAGGTAGACTGAGCGGGTAACGGCGGAGAGATTGGACTCGGCGAGTCGAATTCAAACTCTGACTGAGACAGTTTGTGCTCACTTCGCATTAATGTCCTTGGAAAAGGCATGAATCCGTTTCTCCCTTTAAGTATAGGTAAAATAATGCTGAGTGAAATGAATGACGCCACCTCGGGTTTTTATCACATTAGATTTTTTTTTCTCATATCGGAAATGAGCTCAGTGAGTAGTAATGCTGGAGCCAGCGTAAAATCAAAACACTTAAACTATACATCTATTTCCAATCCTGACAGTGTACCCCTCTCTTAGGAAATATAATATGGATTGAAACTTGTTTCTATATTCTGTCATATAGGTATGTGTGGGTGTGAATGTGTGTGTCGCTGTATTTATGCATATAAGATTATCTACCAATACAAACCTTAAAAGAATTTATACAACGATTTCTTAGGGTCAAAAGAGGTAACAAGACCGACTGTTTCAGGGTCAAACACTCGGACTGAAGCTTAAATGATTTAGCTTATAAGTTTTTTAGATAATTCAACTTTTGCGGAAACAGCTTTCTTTCAAGTGAAAGATATATTTGAATGAGTCCTTGATAAAATTGTATCTGGATATTTCCCGAGATAAATCACATAAAAATCTAGGTATAATCTAAGACGATTCTAGGCGTAAACAGGAAAAATATAAAGTGGTCTCTGGGAAAAGGGAAGTCTGGTGACTCCAAATTTTCTTCACAGATCTTCTAGTTGAGTTGAAATAAGGTTGTTTGCCATATACATTAGCCCCCAGTGGCCTTGGATAGTTCTAGTTTTGGTGAAGGTCATTGTTGTTGTTATTATCATTGTCATTGTTGTCACCATTGGAAAATAAACTTAACAAAACAGCGCGTGAAGGAGGTTCGTACGAAGCGCAGAACAGCTCTGCGAATTTGCGCTGAAATTGTGAATGAATTCGGATACACAATTGTTTCCCATTCATATTGTAACGTGAATAGAAATACTTATTATTATGTAGGATTGCAGTCACATAAGTCTTTGCAGAGAAAGCCTTAGGAGTTTCTCAGCCTCTGTTCGAGTATTAACAATTCTAATTTTCTCGGTTCCATGCATAATTAGAAACTTATTTGTTATCTATCTATCTATCTATTTATCTATCTATCTATCTATTAGACATCAGAGGCATGGTGGAGAATATCTACGAAATATGCAATTCATGAAACATCAGGACATTATTCAAAAGTGATCCCACTTTAAGCATCTATCTCACAAAAGTAAAAACCTCCAATGGAAGGAAATATGCATGCACAGCATTTCGTGTAGTTGCAGCGGGGAATACAAAGGTGAGACCAGCCGCCTGTACCAAATAAGACTTTAGGAATATCGGAAAGCTGTACTACGTGCAGAAACTTCAAAATCAGGAATAGTTGAAAGATCGTAGAAAGTTCTCATATAAAAATCGTTTGTGTAAACAATACAAACCCAGAGATATTTTGTTTGGAAGGTTGTCCTCACCGAGTAAACCAGCGAAACGCAATAATTTGCATTAGATAAAGTTAGATCCGAATACACGCAGATTTTAAAACTAATTTACCAGAAATGTCTCCTCTCAAATAACGTTCCTACCAAACACATCTTCAGGTCAGGGAAGCAAAAATACAGTGCAGAAATTGGATAGTAGAAAGAAGAAAAACTAAGGAAGGTATCTAATATTTGTAACCCAACTCAGATTAACGAAAATCAGCTCCTAGGCAAGTTGCAGGAATTTGCAAGTCCGAAGATCAAAATCCGGATAAATATAATCTGATCCATTTTGTCTTTCCTGGCAGACATTTTGGCACTTACTTATCCAGATGTATTCCAGACAATCACCAGATGTGAACCCGATGTGAGCCTGAGTTAAAAGAAAACAATTCTTCTATTAAACGATCCCCCCTCATATTTTGGAGAACCAAAATCACGATGGATTGCATTTGTCCCATTAGACATTTATTCCTGGACGGATTGCAAAGACGGAATTAGCAGTCAATTCGCGTACACGCCTCCTCTATGCATTAATGTAATGTGAACTAATTTCTGCGTGGGTTGTATACCATGATGACGTCATTGTCTGCTGTTGTAAAAGTCTGGAGAATCTCAATTACTTTCTGTTTCGTGACACATACGTCTCTGTTGGTTTATAATATAGATCCACAGGACATATATATATATATATATATCCCATCAGGATATGTACATCTCAGGAGTCTAGAAAGGATTAAGCTTAGTAAATAATCATAATCCACAAAATTTGGACCTGTTTCGTTTTGTGGCTAAGATAGTTGCATATTTCCTACCGGTCTCAAAGGTCAGTGTTCCTGGGAGAGGTGTCTGCTGCCATTTTTCGCGGGGTTGGGAACTGGCACAAAAGCATATATACCAAGGAGAGAGAAGCCGAGGCATGAACTCAGGTGTGTGCGTGCGAAAAAGTGTATCTGGAATAAATCTTAATGGCAACTCTGTTTCACGATAGACTTTCCATCCGCAATTTGTAGTGCAAGCAGCACAGCCCACTGTATGATCCAGATGTCACGTGGTGCACTTGACCATTGACGGAGAAGCAAGACATGATTGTGGGGTGACGCGATGGAGTGAGCCCCAGCGAATAACATTAAATGTATGTATCACGCGTACAGATCGTACCAATAGAGCTAGTATACTGAACTTTTAAATATATACTGTTTATAATGTGTTGAAAAAACATGTGTATGTGTGTGTGAGAGGGTTCAATTTGCAATCTAAGTTTATGCTAAATTGGTCCCTAAGCTGTGCCTACTTGTTTTTAATTGAAAATTAAGACTTTTTTCAATGATCACTGCCCAACACGAGGCAAGAGAAGTAGCTTGTTCATTGATTACCTTTTTTTCCATTTATTTTAATTGATCATCCCCAAAATAGCATGCTACCAAAAGGCGTTGGTTACGTGACAGTATTTAGTCTACATCGATAGAGGTCGAGGCAGAGAAAAGTATCGGGCTATTTTTTGCACGGAGACGTGGCAACAAGGCCGAATGCAAAACCGATGGAAGCCAACCACTAAAGTACACTCTTGGAGAGAGAGAGAGAGAGAGAGAGAGAGAGAGAGAGAGAGAGAGAGAGAGAGAGAGAGAGAGAGAGAGAGAGAGAGAATGAGCGAAGATTAAACAAAAAAGAAGACAGAGAGAGAGAAAGAAAGAAAGGTACAAGGAGCAAAGATGTGAGAAAAAAAGAAGATAGCGAAAAAGAAAGAGAAACACGAGGGGCAAAGATGAGACGAAAAAAAAAAAAAGAAGAGATCGAACGTGGAAAAAATATCAATCCTTCCTAATCGATAATATGTCAATTTGTGTTTTGCAAAAGAAATAAATAAAGAAACATACAGAATAAAAACAGGTCTGGTGAGTAAATCGATAGGAATCGTCACGTGACCGACGTCTTTTGGCAGCATGCTGTACAAGGGGTGGTCAATTAAAACATCAGAAAAAAGGGGTGATCAATGAATTGGTTACTACTGCCGCCTTTTTGTTGAATCACTAAGAAGTCCTAATTTTCAAAAAACGAAATAAAACTGAAATACCCTCCCCCCAAAAAAACAAAAACAAAAAAACAAAACAAAACAAAAAACAAGTATGACCGCAGCTAGATACAAACTAATGAACCTATTTAGAATAAACTTACATTTTAAATTAATCTCTCCAATAAAACCTATTTTTTGGAAAAAAAAGTATTTTCAGGCGCAAACTTGACTAAATATTTGAATCTTCACGCCTATTGCTCCATCGGCGAGAGACGTACATGTGACACAGATACAGATAGATAGCGAGTCAGTAAGCCAGAATCATATGAAAACTGAAGAAAACTATATCCACAAACCTCGGTGCAAAGTCTGTAGTTGACTTTGTTTTCCTACTGTAACAATAACAAGAACAATCTTCGTCAAAATGAGAGATATAAACCGATATGAAAACTGCACGTTTCCCCAGAGTGATTTGAACCCACGACCTACTGATTGACAGGAGACTGTTTCACTGACTGAGCTAAATTACGAAGTCTTTGTTTTTAACCAACATTTATCATGCAGTTTTACAAGGGCTAATTTCATTCTATCAAATAAAAACATTCATAAAAAAATATCTTAATATATTTATTATTTATTATATATACAATACAAAATTTGCAGTAATCATCTACGGTCGGAATAGAAGTGGAGGTGGAATTTGACCTTGCAGCAGTCAAGCCTGTCTTGTTGATCATGCTGACAGTTTTTGTTGACAGTCTTGGTTGACAGTTTTCAATATATACTTTGCTCAATTAGTGAAGGTCACTCGAAGGCAGCAGGATATTTTCGGTAATTATTTGCCAAATTCGATAAAAGCAACGGTATTTTGTTAACGAAGCTGGGTTAATTGTCCAATTAAGACGAGCCTCATTTGTTGCAAATGATCAACTCAATTTGGGGAAATCACCCAAGGAGGATGGAGGAATAAATAAGCCCGGCTATGACGGTGGTAATACGGTAAAAGTTGTTATTAGGGAAAACAGATTTTAGGGAGAGCGGTAAATAAGCTCTGTTGAGGAGTGAGCAAACTGAAGCATCTATCTATGGGATAGATATTCTTGATTCATCTTATATATATATGTGTATATATATATATATATATATATATATATATATATATATATATATATATATATACGTCTCTCTGTGTGTATTTTTATAAATTTACTAAATGCATGTACATATATATGCACATATGTACGTATATATATGTATATATATATATATATATATATATATATATATATATATATACACGGACACACACACACATATGTATATATATATATATATATACTTGCACACATACATTACATAACATATCAGCTCTCTATTTCCGTATGATTATTTTTTTTCTATTTGCATGTATGTGTATACATATATCAGAACTACTCCATTTTTCTCGTTATTTAAATTTCGATTACCTGAAAGCATGTTTTTCAGAATCACCTTCATCCATTATACCTGAAAAATGTCTGGTGGACAAGGTTTTAAGTACCTAATATATTTTCTAGGTTTTGTCATTTTTTAAAAAATTTTATGTTCATTGTTTTCCCGTCCGACCAGGAATAAATCCAGCGCTTTTTGTGTTCACCATTTTCGAGTAGCGACGAATATTTTGTCCGGGTCAAGTGTTAGAGACAATTGCATTTGCCTTTATTTGGGCTCCATTGTTGGGGAAAAGTGGTTAATTTAGGGTGACAGAAGGGCAGAACGAGCGGAAGAAATTGCTGGAAGAGAAAGAGTGAAAAGATGAAGGATAGAAAGTAGGAAAGAAGAGAAAAGACGAAAGAAGGAGAGAAAGTTAGAGAGAAAGGAGGAAAGAAGGAAGGGAAGAAAGTGAGAAAAGGAAAAAAGGAAAGAGAGAGAGAAGGAAGGAAAGGGATGAAGCAACAGAGAAAGGGATAAAGAAAGTGAGAGAGAAAGGGAAGGAAGAAAGAAAGAAAGTGAGGGGGGAATAAAGGAAAGAGAGGAGGAAGGAAAGAAAGAAAGGAAGACAAAGGCTGGAAAAAGAGGAAAGAAATGAGGAAATAGATAAGGGAAGAAAGAAAAAAGAGAGGAAGAAAGAAAGATGAAGAAGGAGAGAAAGGATAAAAATAAAGAAAGGGGGATGGGTTGAGAGAAGTAAGAGAAAGGAAATGAAGATAGAAAGGAAGAAAGAAGGAATAGATAAAGGAAAAGGGAGAAAGAAAGAAAGAAAGAAAGAAAGAAAGAAAGAAAGATAGAAAGATAGAAAGAAAGAAGGAATGAAAAGACTTCAGAATGTAGATGAGTAAGAGGAGAGAAGAAAAAACAAATCAGATGCGAAGCGGAAGGAATAATCAATAAAAAGACAATAAAAGAATCAACAGAAGAAAAATAAAAAGGAAACAATGATGAATACAACAAGTTGGAAGAATTTCACCGAAAGAAAAAAAAGAAAGAATGCATAATAAAGAATAATCATGAATTGAAGAAGGACCTAACGGAGAAGAATCTGAACTCAATCATGAAGACAAAAAGTATGCTTACATATCAGACGATGTGCAAAACGATGAAGGGAATATCAAACCGTAATGAAGAACAAAAAAGAAGCAAACTAAGAAAGGATGAGCGAATGAAATCAATGACGAAAGACAAAATAAGAGAAGGGATAATAAATCAATGGAATGAAAGAGGAAGGAAAAAAAAAAAAACGAAAAATCTTGATGGTCTACTTTTTTCGTCGTAACAATCCCGGTGCCAAAAATGGTGACCGTCAGACAATAAGACGTGATAACAAGTAAACTCTTGACTCTGCAAGATATGAATTCTGTTAATAGCTAGACGAAAGAGCATAAAAAATACTAAGAACAAAGCAAAACAAAATAAAAAAACCCCAAACACTCAGTTCATATATGGCAGCAATGAGGGGTAAGTAACAATTTCGATTTTCCATATTTCAGACTATTGTTTACTGCTACTTGATATATGAAAACATTTCTCAAACCTCCGCTAAAGCCATTGTCACTACCAGCTGAATGAAAACCAGCTACGATGCAAGAGAGGTAACTGTAAGAAATTCCCGGATTTGCTCTGAAATTTGATTAATACTTCCTTGTACATATTTTCATCCTTCCCAAAACGTCTCTGAAATTCGTTGAGAACTGTTGGAGATATAAAACAGATATATACTTACTATTTAGGGGAGGTAACTCTGAAAAGAACTCTGGATTCACGCCAAAACTTATTTAGTTTTTCCTTAACCTATCTAATCTCAACCCTTCCAAAGAATTCTATTGACATTCATTGAGGACTTTGGGAAATATTGCACAGACAAACTTATATACATTCGTGAATGAATACATATTCGTTGGTAGAAGTGAGAAAAAAAGAGGCAAAAAGTGCTCAAATATTGCTAAGGTTTTACCATATAATATTTTATGTATTCAACAGTGTGATAATAGTTATGCGCTGAGAGAAGTCCAGAACTACCGAATCCAAAAAGTCCTCGCGAAATAGGTGCGTCCTTCGAAAGAACAAGATTGAAGATCTGGACACTGCCAACCGATTCAAGGGTGATTGCAATATGAATATAATCAATAATGCATGGAAACCTATATACAAAGTGCCACCTTACTTTATGGGATATTTGATTATGAAAAAGTAATTACTTAGCCAAACACCTGGTTTCCAAAGTCTACTTCGAAAGTGTCCCCCCGGACATTTATGTAGGAATCTCACTAAGGATAGCAGCAATAGTCCGTACTGCATTTGATTTATCGGCACTGTTCAAATTCCTTGAAATTTTGGGTTGTAGCAAATCCAATCTGTTCGTAGCAATCAATCTTGATTTTTCATTTTTGTATTTCGGCAGAAGGCCTCAAACGTGTGACACCCTGTTATAATCGAACTCACTACGGTATTTACAGACGATTGAACTACGTCTGGTTGTTTTACGTTGTTAACACGACATTTCAGCCGATCCATTCTTTGGTCCTCTTCAGGTATTTTTTACGAATTCAGCCGCCAGAAATAACTCTCTGAATGTTAATGCGTTTTTTTTATTAACATTATCTGGGCAAATCTAGTTTTGTTAATATTTCGATGTTTTATCAATTCACCCTCCGCACATCGATGCCTTAGGATTATACATAGATAGTATGATCAGCAGATTTTCGGAAGATATGAATAGCATATTCATCGGGGTCACCTTTGAGACTACATTTTTGCTGTTGAACCGTCCGATGGACATATATATATATATATATATATATATATATATATATATATATATATTAAGAAATGGATGTATGTGATCCGACATAATGATCATCAATTGTATTATATTGGAACTTATTTGACATGATCTCTAGTCATTAAACGGTTAATGTATCACTCAACAGCAGCCCCATTTGCTTTCATTGTTTATTCTCTTTACGTCATCTAAGTTGGATGATACATTAACGTGTAATGATGGGAGATCATTTCAAATAAGTTTTGTATATAATATAACGCAATTCATATATATATATATATATATATATATATATATATATATATAAGTAGACAATTGGGAAGAGACAAACCCAAGAGGAAAAAAACTAGGAGACTTTATTTGTCAATCAATTAAATAACAAATCATTTAATTAGAATATATGTTACTGGAAGGGTTCCCATCTTCAGTTGCATGTAAGTAACGTTTAGTGGTTAAAAGGTTAGATTTCCATTGTAAACAAATCTAGTAACAAATGTAGCAGAAATGAACATCAAAAATGAAGATACATATGAGGCCATAGTAGTGAGACCGGAACAAGAATTAAGGAAGGACAGACGATAGCGAAAAGGACAATATTCAATCTATGTCGACACATTCTCTACTTCCTTGAAAAGTTACAACGCAACAAAATAATCACGTTCTCTTCTTGGTACCAAAAGGCACAAACAGTGGTTAGTGCACTGTCATGGCTATTTATGTTGGCTTAGATAAAACTGTATAATAGATGCACATGTGCAAAAGAGGCAATAGGCAGCAAAGCGCAAATAGCAGTGAATATGTTAACGTGAAAATAGACACGAGCAGTCTGAAATAGTAAAACATATTTTGGTAAATCTTTCATTTTTCACTCAGGTCTGTGATCTCAATTTCGGAAAGCAGCACACTATCGCTGATTGGTTGTTGGTGCAATTAGTATTATGGAATAGATTGTGTGATAACTGAACCCAGAATGGCACTGGTACTCAAACTTTAGTCCACTCGGATAGTACAACGGTTAGCACATCTGTCTCATATGCAGAAGGTCCCGAGTTCGATTCCTGGTATGAGTGAAGTCTGTTGGAAATTCTTCATCAGGACTAATTTCCTTGTACGAGAAAAGTGTGGAAAACTCTTTATTATAAAAATTTTCCCTCCCCAATCTGCAGCTAATTGAGTACACTTTAAGCCGTGTGATCAAGGTGGGATTACCCCAGCGGTGGACTGTACATCCTGCCAAGGGGATGATCATAAAAAAACTTTTAGACTTACAAGGATCACTCAGCTGACGAATGCACTGGAAACTGAGATTTCGTCACCGGACGTTCTAGTTCCATTAGGGAGTCTCTTGAGAGATAGATACAGACGCGTTACCTTACTTAAAATTCATAGCATGACGACACTCTGAGTTATACATTTGACTTACGTGACACATCAATAGTAAGAACGGAATGAATTAGACAAAAACATTCTGGTAATCAATGAACAAAACTTTTATATTTGCAAACTGATAAATGAATTCATCTTCTCTTTTCCTTTCATTTGTCGCTAAAATGATTTCATAAAGCACAAAACCCCCGTTTACGGCACACTGTTTGGGAACAACAGCAAAATGGCGACTGAGGTCAACAATGACTGTGTCTGGAGAGGTGTTTAATTTCAGGTAATAACCATTACAAATAGATAAGTATACACTTTTTTGGATTACAGACGGAGACACAGACTGAAAAAAGTGTGTTTTGTGTGTGTGTGTGTGTGTGTGTGTGAGAGAGAGAGAGAAAGAAAGAGGGAGAGAGAAAGAGATAAATGTAAATTGTTTAAAAACTCGAGATAGATTGATTGATTTCACCAGACAGAGGCAGAAAAGAATGCAATAGACACGTTGATAGATTTTACGAAGTCAGAAATTGAAATATATTGGGGGTGGGGGAGAGGAGAGGGTGGGACAGTGGGTGGGGAACAGACAGAAATTTGATCACCGACTTGATTATTTTATGAATTATTGATTGTTTCACCGTGCATCTGTGTTGTATAATATATATATATATATATATATATATATATATATATATATTACTGCTTCATGATGACTTCTAGTCTCCCGCTTGAGCGATCGTCAGACTCTCTCTCTCTCTATATATATATAGATATATTTCCTTTTAAACACACAGGTTTCTCTTCACTGTGTACGTAAATCAAATGTCACATATATACGTATATTTGTATTGATGAGTGGGTATATACACGCATCTGATTTGTACGCATGTACATATCTACACATGAATATGTCTATATCACATCTCCCGTATGTGATATATATACATGTATGTATATGAATTTATATGCTTATATCGATCATACACATATATACATGCTGACATACATATACATACAGACACATAAATGTTTATATCCTCCCAACACACATATAAATATACATTGATATGAAACAGTGTATGTATTGTAATATTGAAATGGTGAGGAATGAATAATACTAGATTGGATTAAAAGAGAAAGATCAATTCTCTCCCTCTTTCTTAATTGCTTCACCTCTCATTCTTTTCCTCTTCCTCTTGATCATAGACATATTCATGTTCACACACACACACACTCACATTTGGACCTTTGCATTACAAGCGGCTGTTCAGCTCAGTGGTAAGAGCAACGCCACGTTGAAGCGGCCATCTTATTGGTCGCAGGGTCGATTGCGGCAGCTGCCCCATTTTCTGGAATTGTTTATTCAACCTATGATGTCTACGCCAAATGATACATTCAATGTGTAATAACAGTAAATCGTTTCAATATAATGTAACGCAATTCATAATTGTTTCAGTTGGATTCAATTCTTGCACTTATTCACTTCAGTAAGTTTCATATTTTGCAGGACGGCCGTATAAGTTTTCAAGTATCAAATATTTTCCCTATTTGTTGGTTTAGACCAATTTTTCCTAAAACTTCATCAGACTGCAGCCTCCTTTCAGGGCATATATTTCATTATAACTGTATGATGAATTTATATGTAAGTTTTGTCTGATTGTTTATCGCCGAGGCATCTCATTGGTTGGTTTACCTTCCAATTATGACATAACAATTACGTCACAGAGATTATGCTGTAGAATCCCTTAAAACTTCAAACGTCTGATCACTCATGGAAATAACTTGAGTTCAGTTGAGACTTGAAAGAAAAATTAGAATTTGGATACTCAGATTATTAGAAAAGAAATTGACCTGTAGTTTTAGGAACCAATGCATCCTCCCAATAGTCACTTATGGAGCTGAAACATGGAACTTAACCAAGAAACAGACCCGTAAGCTGAGAACCATGCAACGTGCACATGAAAGAATAATGCTGGGCCTCACATGGAGAGACCACAAAACAGCACAACACATCCGGGAAAAGACAAGAGTTAGAGACATTATAGAATCCATAAAAAATCTCAAATGGCGGTGGGCTGGCCATGTTGCAAGAATGGCTGACAATCGATGGACATCACGACTCACAACATGGATTCCCCGAGACCATATGCGCAACCGAGGCCGGCAAAATATTAGATGGAGAGATGAACTAGACAAGTTCAGGAAGTACTGGCTCCGTGACGCCCATGATAGAGAAGTGTGGCAAATCCTGGGGAAGGTCTATGTCCAACGACGGACGCTAAAAGACTGATGATGATGATGATGATGATGATAGTCCACCCATACATAAATAAGCCCGTCATTTTGGATTAAAAGAGATATTAATCTATATAATAAAAAAAAATGATACTGATGATAATGATAATAATAGTAATAATAATAATAATAGATATGTTAGTTTCATTTCCTTGTACATGTTATTATAGCTAATATAGATACACTGATTAGATAATAATTTACCTAAACCAACTGATATATTTCAACTGCTAGAATGTATATGTCAGAAGAGTGATGATGTCTTGGTTGTTTACAGGTTGTGAAAAGGCATGTTTATTCAGTGAAGCCATTACGAGGCCACATTTGTTGATAAGGAGGCACACATTGAAGGCACACATGATCAAAACAAGGGATAAGGGAGTGTAGAGATCTAAACGAAAGGTTGCTGTCTTTGATTGAGACAACAACTAAACTTACTTCTCCATTGTTTTGCAACTGCAAATCATAGAAGACTGCAAAGAAAGTGGGGGTGCATTCGGTCAGAATTCTATGATACGAGGTACAAACGGAACTTTCTCACACCGGGTCGTCAACAACAATTCAAAATTAAAACAAACCCACATAATGTTTTGAGAGGGGATGAGGATATATGAAGATCATTTTGATTCTAATTATTCATTTTTTGCGAGTCTTTTCGCCATTTTAGTTTTTTTTATATCCCAGCGTTCTAGGTTGAATACTCCCCGACCATTAAAATAAGCTGCATTAAGTGGAAACAAATAGCTTCTGACGAGACTTGAACTCACACCCACCTGCTATGGCTTGCCTTCTGTCCATTCACAAAACTTTTCTTCTTTCTTGCTTATTGAACGACACTCTTCGATTATTTCTCCGATTGTTCCTCCTTTTCTCCCCTTCTCCGTCATTTCTTCTCGTCCAAGATTTCATCACGACTATCTGTCTGTCCACTCACATCAGTCAGCATCAATACGCATGCGCACTTCGAAATACATGTCACGCAGTTCCGGTCATCCATCAAATCCGCGCCATCACCCTCGCAGCTTTTCCGCCATGTTTGAACCAATTTCAGCCAATGTGTATAAATATCCGATTTGAACGTTCGGGAAATTGTCGACTCATGAATTCGTAATGATTCTCAACTGGACACCTCAAGCGACGAAAACGGTATAAGTGTGCCACAGACAGTGGTATAGTAATCATTTGGCTGAGTAGGCTTAGGCGTAGGGTCCCGGAAGTGTCGATGCAGGGGGAGGGCACAAAAGAGGTTTAATTGAGTGTACATGAGTGCATTTTGGATGATATTTCATTATTATTCGAAGTTTTTTTTCGGACGATTGGACTTGCTGTTTGTGTTGTTAACACGACGTTTGGGCCAATCCATTCTACGTACTCTCCGAATGCGATGGTGGTATACTTGTATTCTTTCTCTCCAAAGGTAGCAACAGCTGTAACGTAGAATTCATATGTTTTCCTTTCCTTCCTTTGTTAGATCGGCGGATGGATCGGTCGAAACGTCGTGTCAACACAAACAACAAGAAGTTCAATCGTCCGAAAAATTCTTTGAATGTTAATTAACCTTCTCAAAACCATAGGCAGATTATTCTTTACTTTGGTATATATATATCACATATATATATATATTATGTCACACATATATATATATATATATATATATATATATATATATATATATATCATATCACACACATATATATATATATTATATCACATATATACATATATATTATATCACACACATGTATATATATCACATATATATTATATCATATATATATATATATGTATTATATCACACACACATATATATATATATCATATCACATAGATATATATATATTATATCACATTTATATATATATTATATCATATATATATATATATTATATCACATATATATATATATCATATCACATATATATATATATTATATCACATATATATATATATATATATATATATTATATCACATATATATATATATCATATCACATATATATATTATATCACATATATATATGTATTATATCACACATATATATTTATATCATATCACATAGATATATATATTATATCACATTTATATATATATATATTATATCACATATATATATATATTATATCACATATATATATATATTATATCACATATATATATATATCACATATATATATGTATTATATCACATATATATATATATATATATATCATATCACATATATATATCACATATATATATAAATATATATATATATATATATATATAAATATATATATATATATATATAAATATATATATATATATATATATAAATATATATATATATATATATAAATATATATATATATATATATATAAATATATATATATATATATAAATATATATATATATATATATATATATATATATATATATATTATATCACACATATATATATATCATACATGCATATTATATATAGTCGGCAGTCATTGCATTAACACACCTGGTAACATTATTTTGAAACTTGCAATATCAAAATTGGCCATTTTGAATGACTAAAAATGACCAGATGTCTACTGTTATTCAAATAAATTTAGTATCGATCTTGAGTCATCGTTTTCAAATAATCTTTTGCTAAAAGCACGATTATATTATGTTGCTTTTTTCTACTTTATATTCAAATTCTTTTTCACTAAACGAGCTCTGCTTTAACGCCAGTACGGCATGTAGTTAGGGTTGAGAGGTAGGAGGGTTAGCTTTAGAATCAGTAGGTAGGGTTAGTGCTAGGATCAGTAGGTGGGTTAGGCTTAGTTTGTAGGTTTGGTGTTAGGGTTAGTAGTTAAGTTTAGGCTTAGTGCTTCTTATTGTCCAGTCTCAAAATAACAGACGTATACTTAAGAAAGTATTCTTTCCTACCGAACGGTGGGGAAAGTGGACAATGCCTTTCTTAAGCTCAGCCTAGGGACCGAGGGAGTAGATAACTCATCACAGGCCGGAGAAATGCGGCTACAGTCGGCACTGAAAGAGATTATCGCATCTGTAGATGTTCGAGTGTATTTTCGTCAGGCGCAGTTTTAGGGGGTCTGGACATCCTCTCCCCTGCTTGGGCAAAACCACAATTGAAATATTTTTCAAATATAATGTTAAAGAAAGTCTATAGATGGGAACCGTAAAAAATCCTAAGTAATAAATTGACCTTAAAGACACTAATTCATTATTTTGTTTCTCATCTAATATAAGACATCTTCTGTCTTATTCTTTATTAGTTCTGAGATAAACTTCTTTGATTGTTTTTTATAACTTTACCCTTTCGTCGATTCTGGCGCTAAAACGTCTGAAAGTCGGACCATAAATTGTTTTTTTTTTTGGTACGTTTCTCTGTCAGTCAGCCAGAGCCTATCAGTCAGTCAGGAAGTGATGGCAATTGGTACAAGAGATGCTCACACATCTAAAAATACCAGATCTCAGAGTATTACGTTCATGTTTTCGATGTTTTCACGAATATATTAATGGGAAAATCCATTTGGTCCGCCATCCCTAGCCCCCAAAAATGTTTTTCAGCAAGCCGTTATCGAATCCGAGCGCACCCTCTATCTCTCCAACACTCCAATCTCCTGTATCTCCTTGAAGCCCAACCTCGAACGACTCCGCCTATCATACCATCATCATTATTTTGGGGTCTGGGAACGTGCAAGTCAGTGGTGGACAGGGTCTAAACTTTCTACGAAGAAAACGAGGTTATAGAAAGTGCTTCTCCACCTTCCGCCATCCGGGCTTATGAAAAGTTTTGATATGAACGCTCCACTCTTGGATATCAGGGAAAATCGGTCTCTGCGTGCGAGTATTTTCGGTAACCGTGGTAGGACAATGAAGATGCCAATCTAGTGGATTAAGGCACTCAGAATAATTAGTGGATCCAATTAGCAATCCAAATTGGCTTAATGACACCCCTTCACTTCGGGCGAAGAAGGATTGCGAGGAAACACGTTCAGGGTTGGTGGTACGTGGCACGGAGATTTGATGTGTGTGATATGGTACGGGGTATAGTACGGGGTTTCGTATAATTTAATCGAGATATAACGAATAATATCATGAAAACACGTCTTTTAAACTGCGTCGGAAGTCGACAGTTTTCCAAAAGCCAAAATGTTTTCGTTCAGACTTTAAAAAAAAAAAATTTATTAACTGCATCTATAAGAAAGGGAGGATAATATATTTTCTTTTTAAATTCACACTACGTCATTTATGATTCGTTTTTTAAAATTAATTTTCGAACAAAAAAGAAATTGCAAGAAAGAAAGGGAAAGAAAAAGAACGCAAAGAGGAAGAAAGGAAAAAGTATACAATACAGTTTTTTTCAAACTATTGTATACACTTCATAAATATATTTATGACTTTTTCATTCCTCAATGAATTGAATTGCATTTTGGATGATATTTTTTTGTTTTATTTCCGATGCAATGATCAATTATTTTTGTTTGGACGCTTAAACAAGGATTAATACGAGAATTGGAATTGGAAACAAATACTTTTATAAGAGAAACATAGTCGCAGGTCTTGAACGGATTCTGTCCCATGATTAAAAAACTGTAGCCGCTAAAAGTGATGAGGGGTTCTATCTCTTTTGAAAATATTTAGGTGAGTTAATGTGTTCGTTAGTGTGTTCCAGCACTTCTGACAATACTGTTTTGTCTACTGACTTGAAGATTGAAGTCGTTCTCTACTAGATCCATTCCAAAAATATTTTTTAGTTTTAGAGAAGAAGCATTGACATTTTTTTGGACTTATTTTGACGTTTCTATTGATAACATCTAGATACTCTAGAATATATATATATATATATATATATATATATATATATATATATATATATATATATATCAGAATCCTAAATGGCCAAGATATGTTTAATAGTATCAATTTCAGGAGGCTAACCTTGCTTTTGGATGCCATTTGCCCTTTGCAGCAGAGGCCACCTTTTGATTGATAAACAGTAAACCTTTTCTGAAATCTGACATTTTCCGAGTTCCCAAGGTACAGGATATAGTGACATGACTTCGTTGTTATTTTGCTTTTGTTTTATAGTTAACTGAGTAGTTGTCAGTGATGATAAGTCTTTGATAAGTATCAAATCTAAGAAAATAATGGTATATATTTTGTTTTATATCTATATTTGTGTATATGTGTATTTGTGTGTGTATCAGACCAAAACAATTGACCTCATAGAAACAGGGTGCTCGGTCCTTGCAGCTAATGAATATAAGATGAGACACAGCAGAACTGGACGGTATCTACAGAGAGAGTGCTTGTGTGTGTGTGTGTGTGTGTGTGAGAGAGAGAGAGAGAGAAAGAGAGAAAGAGTTTGCATGTGTGTTTTCATAATGTGGATGCAATGTGATTTTGATGGTTAGAGATTGAAAAATGCATCACATGAAGCTCAAAATTAGGTCTACATATATATATATATATATATATATATATGTGTGTGTGTGTGTGTGTGTGTGTGATTAGAAATTGCGTTGTATAATATATTTAAGTTGTCTAGGCCAAGTGATACGTTAACCATGTAATTACGGGATATCATTGTAAATAAGATTTTCTATATAATATAACGCAATTTATAATCATTCTGTCGGATCATTTATCCATTTCATGATATGTTGACCCCGTACCTCTATCGTGAATTTAATAGACAATATAGAAACACAAAAGTTGAGAAAAATAGATATTTATTTATCTATGGTATTCATTTCCATTACATGTTTCTGGCGGATGGTTTTACTTGTCAAATGTCAAATGGGAATAATGATGAAATTAGCGAATAACAAGGTTTAGGGAGTGGGTTGAGAGACGATGCATAGTAATTGTTCTTGTTCAAAATTCTCATCTTTCACTGGCGAAAAAAGACAAAAAGAACAAATATATATCAGGTGTATACGAGAGTTCCCTAGCGCCATTTTTTTTGAAGACTACAGACCGAACTTTTTCACACTTCATATATTTATATTATATATCTATATTTATATCTGAAGACTTCTATATTTTCAACAATATAATGCACAAGGTATGTTTAATTCTGGGATTGTTCAATGGTCAATATTGCAAACCTGAGTGAGTAGGTGCCAATGATCTTAAACAGTAAGGCTCCTTCAAAGTATGTCTTTCTTGGTCTGATGCGCTGGGGGAATTTCTCATGCCAAAATTCTTTTAGGGAATAGTACATACGACCGAAAGTCCGTTCGTATGTGTACCTATATATGCAAATGTATGTATATTCTGAAAAATGTATAATGGAATTTCTCCTGCGAAGCCTTTGGAACCAGACACTTTCTGGAATTTGAAATGTTTTACTTCATTGCAGTTCTTAAATTTCTGCTGCCAGCCTTATGAATATTGAGACTCGCTTGAAATGTTCAGTTTTTCGTGGTATTTTTTGGTTATTCCATAGTCATCAAATCAATCATTGGCGTAAGTATCACTTCTTCATTATCGAACCACTCAATCAGCAAACATTCGAGATGTTTAGCTACGTTAAAATATTTTCTCTGTTTTGCAGGATAGGTTTCTTCAGTTTTGAAGTTAGCTGGCTGACGATGTATATATTTCGCATACAGGCCACACCGATGGAGCCAGAGGGCTGACGATTCCAACATTTACTACTTATTAGGTTTTGATTGAGAATTCATCTGGCAAGGCGTATTTTTTTTTTTAATTTGATACTTTAGTTTGTTGTGTCTGGCTGTATTCACGTGTTTTTTTAGTTATTACTGCGCGGCAAAAGGCGAGAGAAGTAACTTATTTATTGATCGAACCTTTGTCGAATGTTTTAAATTGAACACAGCATTATGTCATAGGATGTTGGTCACGTGATCGTTAGTTGAGTGACTAACCAGAACTGTCTTTCTGCTTCTTCAAAGTTATAGACGGTGGCAGATCCCACACCATTATCTTCAGTGAGACGCTGCACAGATACACCACCATAAAATAACTTTATTTACTGCACCATCGTTAGAGACTGATGCTTCCTTCTCGGCTTCCCACTGTTACTGAAAAGCTTTTAAAGAACATTTTGAAAGTCTTCAATGTAAAAAAAAACCCGAAACAAGCAAAAAAACAACCCCCCCCCCCAAAAAAAACTCGTTGTAAATAATTGAACAACCGTAGCGTCAAAATTTGAAGTCATGTAAAAAGATTCAATCAAAGTGTAGATATGGTCAGAATTAATTCAATTTATGACAACTGGCGTGTTCCATCTGAAACGGAATGAAAAAATCTGTTGTCGTAATGTCTCTTACATGTATATTAATTTCGGGAAAATCCTTTCAGAGAAGCAGCCCATTTTTCCTATATATTTATAAAGCTATAAAATATAACTTGAAATTTCAAAATAAACTTGTAAAAAATATATAAGCTTGTAATTTTTCTAATAAATAAGTTTTTACATTTTCATAATTTGAATTAATTGCGTATTTTGATACTGAATACATACTTATAATGTGAATTGTGTACGGAGATATCCATAGAGGAATTTCTGTTATAAAGCATAAAACTAGGAAAATGAAATGAAATCAAAACAGTGTTTTCCCAAAGTCCATCACGAGTCCACTAATAACCTGCAGCGTTTCACAGCTGACACGAACGACATAGGTTTGTCATCGCTGGCCTTTAACAACGCCCAAAGTTGAAGCTTCGATTCATAACGACCTCATCAGAGAAATATATAGGAATGACAAAGGAAGAATACCTGAATCGAAGACTCATCTCTCCTTAAAGCTGGCTTCTCCGAAATTGCAGTACTTACCTACAAAAGAGAAAGAAAACATTATAAGTTAGGATTGAGAAAAATCAGGAAGAAGCTATTCATGGCAGAGATTATGCACAAAACATTAATTGATCCGAGATTAATGGCGTATTTGTGACTCATCATGCAAAGTCGTAGCGGTCTGGGCCTATAGATTCTTCTGAGAAAATGTGTAAAAGAGTCCATCGAATCTTTAAGCATATGGAAAAAAAATATCCTTTGATCAATAATAAAAATAAAATTGACATATACTTCATCAACTTTGTTGGAGGAGGTAAATAAAAAAATAAATAAATAAAAAAAACAACCATTAAAAAGTAATAAAACACTCTTCAGTGAACAGGGAAAAATGCAAATTAAATCTTTTTCTAAGCAAACATAAGAACTAATAAATATTCCACGGTCAAAGAAGAGCCCTACTCAAAAGGGTCGATATCCCAGTTGGCCGGTCCACCACTGAGGCAAGGTATTTTCCTGGGGTAGGATGAGTCTAAAGGTTTATTGACTAAATCTGGCACAAGGTCATATTTACTGAGGACCAAGATTTACCTAATTCCCAATCGATTGCAGGTGTTGCTCTGTAGGTAAGTAGATTTAGCTTGGTCTGGTGCAAAATCACGATAGTTTGACGATTCGTGAAGACTGAACTCACAAATAACTAGAATGCAATCAAGAAGCGCATACCTCTGCCAACACTCACGTCATAGGAAGTAATTGTGCATGGATCCGTCCTAAACTTCAATCACTTTTTCTGTTGCCTATTACCCTCCCTTCCACAACATTTCATTGAAATCCATTGAGAGCTTTTGGTCGCTTGAAGAACCATTGTACAAACTTGGAACAGTTTCTTCATTCTTGTAACTGAGAGAACAAAACAACTTATTCCCGAACAAGAAAAAATGGTGAAAGAGTAGAATTAACAAAGAATAAATATTGCTGTCAAAATATACATTATTTAGAATATATATATATATATATATATATATATATATATACTAGAGGCCGTAACGAACTCAGTAAAACTATCCACCCATATGTCTGTTGAATTCGAGTGGTTTCTTCACATTCTAATAAATGGTAAATATGAGATTGTTAACTTCAAGTGGAAAAGTCCATTGTTACGGACAGAGGAACAAACAGAAAAAGTCAGACTTTTCATTGTGTAGATGGATACATTTATTTTTATATATCCAACAAATACGTCATAACAAAACCTTTCCCCTAAGAAAGAAAAAAAAAAGACACAAAGAATGAAAAGCCATTGTGGTCATTCAAAAACGTTGGCGCGAAATAATGACATAATGTGTTTTCGTTGTCACAACTGAAGAACGCTAGATTTGACAGGCGGTAAAATTGGTAAATGGCGGGAAAAATAGGTGAATGGCTGGAAATTGTGATATTATAACAATGCGGTTAAAAAGGTTGTCGTTTGGAAACTATGTTTATAGCGAAGAAAAATATAGAGAGGAAATAAGATAAAACGAAGTGTACGGGTGAAAGAGATGCTTAGGTCAACCCCATTATACAAAAAATGACTAACTACCTATTTCGAGCTAATATATATATATATTAAATATTGTGTATTTTGGCAGCAATTTCTATTTCAAGCAAATACGCCGTATAGTTTTTGTCGGTTCCACATCTTTTTTTTTTTTTATCAATTTTTCTTTTTCGCGAATAAGTTGATTTTTGGTTGGATTACAAGAATGGAGTAACTGTCCAAAGTTCGCATTGTAGTTCTGCAAAAGCCTCCGACTGTCATCAGTCATTTTCAGGAATATATATATATATATATATATATATATATATATATATATATATTGATCAGAGTACAGGTTCAGTATAGTATTATAGTTACATTGTAAATAGAAATACCCTCTAAAACCCTTTAACCTTTTTTCATCCAAAACTTTTTTTACTCTAAAAAATTCCTCGAGATACGTTGATGATGAATATTAATATTGGTTGATCTGCACCAATATTTAAGAAGTGGACACAGTGACAAACAAACCCGATTGTTTTGTATTATAGAATTCTCTTTTTCTCAATCTCTCTGTTTAGACATCGAGTTATTCATTCTTTTTATCTCCCTCCGTCTGTACCTCCCATCTGATTCTTTCCATATATATATATTTATATATATGTTCATATTTCAGTCTGTTCACCCTCCTCTCTTTTTACTTTCTTGAAATGTCAATGTAGACATTCAAAACATTGGCCTTCAGTTTGATCATACATCAGCATTTTCATATCAGTTTATTGATGGTTGATATAAATATCTATCTAAATTTATCTATATATCTATTTGAGGATTTTCCTATCTCAGAGGTTCGTCTAGAGAAAGTAATGACACTGATTGCATGAAAACGTTCATAATCAGCTTCATTGCAAATTAACTTTATACTCTTCATAAATATTTCCCTTGGAAAGCCACACACCGACGGAGACGTTGTTCTCACCGCTGGAAACAGTGCTGAAAGTCTTCAACTAATGCTGCCTCCAGATTTGTAATACGATTGATAATCACTATTTTTGCATTATCAGCTTTATCACTTTGTAGACAACACTTGCATTTATTAAATCATATTCATTTTATATAACTATCGATGTATCTATCCCAGTTCATATCTAAGATTCTAGCATCTTTCCGTAGAGAAATGCTTAACAAGCTGGTCATACAGACCATTTCTACTGAACTCCTTAGTGAGTAGTCCACAACTATTCATGCCAAACTGAGCTCAGCTCTCTCATCTATATCTAAGAGTATTCATTTCTTTTTATCAGAGAGAGAGAGAGAGAGAGAGAGAGAGAGAGACAGAGACAGAGACAGAGACAGAGACAGAGACAGACAGAGACAGTAGCGACGACAAGAAATCAAGTATAACAACAGCCGCTTGTAACAGGTAATTATAACACAAAAACCATATATGGCTGAAGGGGTCTGAATTCTGATTTTAATCAAAGCCAAAGAAAAAAGAAAAAACAAACAAAAACGGTCGGTTGATCTAAAATAAGAAGTAGAGTAAATGAAGAATGGAACGAAATCAAATCTGAACTTCTCTCTAATGGCTTTGCGAAAATCTGATTTTATTTCTTCTAATCAAACAAGCTGAGATGAAGCCAAATTGAACAAGCAAAAATAGATTCAGTTTTCCCCACAGCGGATAAAAGATACGAGTGGAGAAATAAAAGAGAGATTGAAAAACTCTTTTACGCAATAATTCTTTGTTCACAACAAACTCAGTATATCCCCCCTCTCTCTCATATATATATATATATATATATATATATATACATATATATATATATATATATATATATATATATATATATATATATATATGTGTGTGTGTGTGTGTGTGTGTGTGTGTGAGTGTGTATACTATGTACATATATAATTATGAATACGTTATTTGTTTAGGGACATAGTTATAATTATTCTGTCGGATTAAATATTCATTTCTTTATAATATGTATATATATATGTGTATATATATGTGTGTGTGTGTGTGTGTGTGTGTATGTGTATTATTCAAAATCAAAACGCAGTAAGAAATAAATAACGCACACAAATATAGGGTATATATAGAACCATGTATATTTTTAAGATCACTCACTTGATGATCGCATAAGAGCGAAACAGATTTGTCATGAGTATCCATCAATATATATATGTTTGTGTGTGTGAGGTCTGTCCAGAATGTATGTTGTCATTTTAGATATCTCGAGAACCGGTTGCACAGCCTCGATGTAATTTTGCAGCTAAGATGGGATCTTACTGTAAATGCTTGTATAGGAACTCTCTCGTTGGCTTACTCAATTGACAGCGAGATGTCATTGAGTGACCTTGAGTAGGGTGTTTCAGCCTCTACTCTCCACTGCGACTTACGGCTTTTCCGAAGGGAGATTTTTGAGAATTGGACGAGATTAAGAAGATTGCACCGGGACAGATGATGGTGATCCGGAAAGAGGCTCTTGCAGGGTGAATGGAACGGTGGGATAAGTGCATGTGGTCTAAAGAGGGGTACTTTGAAATGGACAATGACACTATTACCTCTAAGTAAGGGAAAGTGTCTATCTCTTAAGAGACAACTCCAGATGGAGTATGACGGTTGGTGACAAAGTCCCGGTTTCTATTGCATGGTATGCGTCAGCTTTGTGATCATTGCAAGTCTCAAGTCTGGTCGAGACCGAGACTTCATACCAACAAATTTCCATGGACACCCCCTTAACCGGATGCAAGTTAACGGAGAGATACCCTAACCCTAATAACACAGCTTGGAGAGTACCCAAATTAGATGCGTAGTGCATAGGAAAATTTGTCCTAATGAAGAGTTTCCCAAATCCTCTCTACAGTCATACTGGGAATCGAACCCAGGACTTTGGTAGATATGCAAATCATTACTCCCTCCGAACGGACACCCGCGTCCTGGGTAGGTAGGTTATTTTTTCGTTATCATTAAATGACGGGATACTTTTGGGACAGACATCGTAAATAAAAACAGTTATCAAACGTATTTTCTTTTGTTTTCATTCAAACATCAAATACACTGGCCGACTAAAACCTCTAGTTTACTATCATTTACTATACTTATACGCCTACTAATAAAATTTCTCTTTATCGTCAACAATTTCACCCCCCAGTCTTACTTATCCGCTACAGGAAACACAAACTGGGGCCATCATTTTAAAGGGACTCGTGTTGGTGTAAACAATACCATTAACACATCAGAATGAAGTTGAATTTCATCCGGTTATCTTGCCTGTCATGTTGACGAGAAAATCGCTCTCAAAACAAAAGTAAGGAACAGGTCTTGTTAGTCACTCACTAGAAATCGTCACATGACCAACGTCTTTTGGCAGCTTGTCTTGTTGCAGGTGATCAATAAAACGTTTAAAAATGGGGATGATCAATGAATAAGTGACTTCTCTCAACTCTTTTTGTTGTGCTGATAACTTAAAAAGTCCGAATTTTCCAAAAATAAGCCTGAACGCTATTGGACATAGACTAAGGAAGCAATTTAGCGTAGACTTACATTGTAAATTGAAATCTCGCGAGAGTTTTTTTTCTCGAGACACGTTTGAAAATGTCTAGATTTGTAGCCTTATAGTTCTATTGGCGTGATCTCTACGCGTGGCATATAGATAGATAGCCAGCTAGGCAGCCAGAATCACTTGAAAACTGGAGAAATCTACGTTGGTGATAGTTTTTGGTTGACTGTTGTCCTCCTAGCCAGAAAAAGCAGAACAGAATTATACAGGGTGAAACTTCAGAACGGTGATTTGAGGTCATAGAAAAATTCGGTAGGAATCGACACATCGAAAAAAACTCAAGTTACATAAAAGTTAATTTTATCTTCAAAATCTTCGTGTTATTAGTAAGAGAGGAGATTGGAGAAGATTCTGATATAAAAATTATTTGCATGCACTCTATAAAAACAGAAATATTGTGTGAAAAATAGTTTACAAGCCAAACAAATATAATCGTAGTGATTTGCAGTAGAAAATATTTTGTCGAAAAAACCCTATATGAGTCTTGGTGTCTGACAATCAATCATGGCTTTTGGACTCTAAGAGACTCACATATATCAAGATTTGCTAAAAACAGACAGGAAATTGAAAACTTCAAATGAGTTACAAATATGATCAAATACAGAATCCGCGCCCCTAAAATTGATTCAAGTCAAAAAACGCAAATTTTCAGATAACACCGTAATCCAAATTTAAGTTAATTTCATCAAAACAGAGATGAAATTTAACTATTTCTTTGCAATATCCTTTGATATAGTTAAAGGCGTCTGACTTCTATATCCTCCGGGTTATTCCTAACATTGCTCTTTCCATTGTAATCTGTTCTTCTTAGTTTTCAAATGATTCCGTTAGTCTTCATGCATCACACCCGTACGTCATAGCTGGTATTATGCATTCATTGTACACTTTGCATTTTAAGCTTATTGCCAAAGAGCATTTTTAACAATTTGCTATGTTTACTGGATGCTTTCCAAGCAATAGGTCTGTTCGTATTTATCTCTCTTCCTCAGTCAGTACGCATATACATATCTATCCCTACAGATATCTATGTCCGTGTGTATAAATCTATTTTCAGTTTCTATTATTCTTTCAGCCTCCCATATTTGAGCACATGAACATTTATTTCAGCCTGTTCATATCTATCTATGTACATATCTATCTAATTCTGCTCACATGTATCTATCGATCTATCACAGTCTGTTCATATCTATCTATCTGCTAAATTCGCATATATCTATCTATGAAAGCAGGTTCGTATCTATCTATCTATCTATCTATGAAAGCAAGTCAGCATTTAACTATCGATCTATCTATCTGTCAAAGTAAGTTCACATCTATCTATGAAAGCAAGTTCACATCTAGCTATCTATCTCTTGACAATCCGAAAAAACAACAACCAAAAACACAAAAGAAAACATTCTCATGCAAATCCATTTCTCTCATTCTGTTCATTGATTGATAGACCTTTGAAAAACATGAAAGTTTTTTTTCCAGATATCAATGTTTTTCAAAAACTGGACAAAATAAAGCATAAAGTATTTTAAACAATTATTTCTTTCTGCTATTGTTCATTGATTCTTTTGTCAGTTCAAAACATGTGAAACCTGCACCTGGATCATCACGGTCCTACATGCACCCTCACCACCAGGGCGCACACACACACACGCCCTCGCTACACACACACACACACACACACGTGTGTCCGTACCATACACATACAAACACACCGCACACACAAACACACACGCATCACACACACAAAAACTAACCACAAATGCACACACATAAATCAGAGTACAAAACTGCTCACATAAATAAAGCCAGATCTTAGATATGAATGTATGATTGATACCTATCTAATAACCACACAAAATCCCAGATACCGGTTATAGCTCCACCCAATAAGTATTCTAAATTAGATATCAAAGCTAAATACAGGTGGGGAGGTTGTGGCCGATCAAAACAATTTGGAGAGGCCACGGTAAAAGCCTTAACTGGTTTAAACCCTTGAAACAGGTCCGTGGCAAAACATGATGATCCTCACCATGATATCTAACGTATATCAGAATCCTAATGTAAAGAACAATGATACAAATTGATATTCTGTGAATAATACAAAATATCTGAACATATTACATTAATAGGGATCGGAAACATGATATTGTAGGATGTTTTGGAGGAATGTTTGTATCAGAATTATGAAATCTCAGAACTAGAATTCTTTTTCAGTTAAAGTTTATTACTATATATATATATATATATATATATATATATATATATATATATATATATAATGTATATGTATATATAATGTATATATATATATATATATAATGTATATATATATATATAATGTATATATATATATATAATGTATATATATATATATATAATGTATGTATATATATATATATATATATAATGTATATATATATATATATAATGTATATATATATATATACATTATATATGATGTATATATATATAATGTATATATATATATAATGTATATATATATATAATGTATATATATATATATATAATGTATATATATATATAATGTATATATATATATATAATGTATATATATATAATGTATATATATATATATATAATGTATATATATATATATATATATATAATGTATATATATATATATATATATATAATGTATATATATATATATAGATAGATAGATAGATATGTTATAAAGCACCTGCATAATCACATACAAATATGTATGTATCTTTTTTTCTTCATATGATACATGTGTGCATACACATACAATATATTTATGTATGTATGAATGTATGTATACATATATATGTATGTGTGCATGTGTATGTATGTGTGCGTGCACGTATGTTTATACGTCTCTATTTGGTTCTGTACAAACAGATGCACTCAGGCATTCGGACTATTGCCCTTGATGTTTGACGTGTAGGGGGGTGGATCGTATTAGTGTTATTGTTGATGCATATGTTTGTCTATATCCGAGCTCAAACCTCAACGGAGATTTGTTTTTCTCCTGACCCCTCCCTGTCCCGCTGATCAGTCGAATCAATATGACACACCAAAGGTTTGAAAAGCAGAAAAATATTCCCTCAACTTTGATTCGAAAAATACAAGGAAGAAAACAAACAAAATAAAACCAAAAAACCCCAGAACTTTAGGATTATTTTCCTAAACATCAAAAATATTAAATATTTAGGAGAGCTAATGTACTTGCAATTTTTCTTACTAGTGCCAATAATCAGTGTTCGAGCCCTGTTCGAAGTAAGATGTAATAATACTTATTTGTTAAGTTATACAAATGATAATTATTTACTGTGATAACTCTTTGCAAAGCCAAGTGCAGTTTTGATACAATGTCATAAGTATCGAAATGAAGATCAAAGCCCATCATCATCATCATCATCATCATCATCATCATCCTTTTAACGTCCATTGTTGGACATAGACCTTTCTCAAGATTTACCAGATTTCTCATCATGTGCGTCACAGGAACTGTACTTTCTGAACTTTTCTAGTTTGTCATGCCATTCTATTTTTTGCTAGACAGGGTTACGAATATGATTTCCTCGGTAGATGTAGTGATCTATCTACTCCAGTTTTACTTGTTGGATTATGATCCTTGTGCGTTTATTCCCGACGTGTTTGTTGCGCATGTCCTTTGTTTTTCCGAAGATCATATGAAGGACAACTTCCTCTCTTACTTCATTCGATTCATCTAGCATTAGTTGGAGGTCATGGAGAGTCTCTGCAAAAAGATGATGTCGTCTGCAGATCTGAGGTTACTTAGGTATTCACCGTCTATTTTGATTCCTTTATTTTCCCAGTCTAGCTTTCTGAAAATCATCTCGAGGCAGGTTGTAAAGAGTTCTGATGAGCTGGTATCACCTAGTCTTACCCATTCACTTCTACTGGACATATTTTTCTTACGATATCCCACCTTACATTTTTAATTTTATCAAATCTAATTCGATTTCTCCATTTCCTTCGTTTCTGCTTTATAATTCATTCGCTTACAGACATCTGTCGACGGTATGAACTCGTCTATGAGTGGATTTGGTGTATAGCTATCTCTTTCGTATATTGGAAAAGACATTATTAGTTCCAAGCATAGTATCTATTCAAAATTGAGGGTTTATTCATATATGGATTGGTATTTCTGCTTGGGACCAGAGTATCTGTGCACTCTGATCAAAATGTTACTAACCAGTACTTCTGTGCAGTCATCGAATTATTTTATACATGAAAAATATATGAAGATTAATACACCTCGCTCTCTGTATATGTGTAACATATATATGCGTAACTATATATATATATATATATATGTAACCATGTTTTATACATGGATCTGTCTCGGTTCGATAATCTAATCCAATCAGGAATTAGATTCACAAAGCTCCATATTTTATAGCGCATAGAAACATTCGATAAAATTCTCCCCCAACCCCCCCAACTATTTCCTATGAACTGTCGGCCGTTAAGACAAAATGTTTACTATTTATTGTCACATGCGCCTTGCCCTGGGGCAATGATTAGTGGTTTAGTCTAATAGACAATCAGTATTGTGTAGGGACAAACTTGTTGAGGACAAAGGCACAACAATCAGAACCAAAAAACGCAGTACCTGAGAATGTAGACCACTACATCTTCCAAGGACAATAAATCTCCATGAAATTTTGAAAAAAGGAAGAAATCAAGGAAAGAACCACTCTTGGTTGGCAAACTTTCAGTAGAGCAGGCTCAACCTCCAACGACAAGAAAATCCCATTAGTCCTAAAAAGAAGGGTGCACAATCAATGCGTCCTTCTGATAGTCACCTGTGGAGTTGGAACATGGAACCTAACCAAGAGACTGAGCTTCAAACCGAAAATCATGAAGCTTGTACATGAAAGAATGGAGTGATCAAAAGACAGCGCAATATATATTAGGGGAAAACAGGAATCTGAGACATCATAGAATCCAATAGAAAACTCAAACGGCAATAGGCTGGTCATGTTGCAAGAATGGCAGACAACCGACTTACAACATGGATCCCCAGAGATCACAAGCGTAACCTGAGGCCGGCAGAATATAAGATGGAGAGACAAACAAGACAAGTTCAGTTAGTATTGGCTCCATGACGTCCCACGATAGAGATGTCCGACAAATCCTGAGGAAGGTCTATGTCCAATGACGGATGATAAAAGACTGATAATGATGATAATTGAATGATGAAATATACCAGAAAGAAATAAGGTATGTAATAAGAAGTATGAAGTAGAAAAGAGAAACGAAGAGAGAAAAACTCTGGTCACAAGAAGGAAAGAAGTTTGAAAAGTTAGACGATAAAGGTAAAAACAAGGAATTATAAGAAATGGGGAAGAAGGAAAAATGGAAAGCTGTTGCAAAAACGAAAAGGAATGAGGAATGAAGGAAAAAATAACGAATAATTAGTAAATAAATAAATAAGAATAAAGACTTCAAGAACGAAACAATTTTGCATGAAAATAGCGGAGGAAAAGAGCAAAAAAAAAAAAAAAAAAGAATAAGCAAATGTAACTGTATAATGGTATAATAGAACTTAAACATGAAAAAATGTGAAGCACTTAAAAGAAATGCGGCCCCAAAGTTACACGAAAATGTGGAAAATGAGTTAACCGAATGCAATGATTTAAAAGCGGATATAAAGAGAAAAAAGTGATAAAGAAACGAGAAAAAATCACAAACAAAATAAACGAAGAACGAAAGAGAATGATAAAAAAACTGGAAGCGAAGAAATAGTCGCCATTATTGTATTAAGAAGCGGGAAAACTGGAAGTGGCAGACGATAAGGTTTCTCTCTTTTAATGGACGATGGGTTAAACAATTTTCCACCTTGTCTCACTAAATACGGACGTTTATCGAATGACTGAGTTAATACGTCGGGGGAAAATAGCAGACGAGAACACTTCCACCAATTCAGTTCAGTCACTCGTTGGTGGTCAGCACATCCGTCTGGTAAATACATTAGTTACTCACTCTAACCGAATAAATAAAATGGCGCAGATTAGTGTTGGCTTCTGGATGAAGATAGGTAAGTATATTATCGTCTATATTGTTCTGAGAGGTGATATAGATCAGTTGGGTGACAGGGGTCATTATAGTCGTAGTTAGTTTTTTTGTTTAGGTGATTGGGTTAGACAGACGAATGTTTTATTGGGGTTTGGCCCTAACCCCGAAAGATATAATCCCTAATGTTTGAATCTGGTAAGATCAGAATTCTAGGAGGTTGAAAGTCAAAATTCCGAAACTATAAAAATGTTTAATCACATGCAACGGTTAAATCGAGCTTTTAAGAAATCTATATTATTAAAAAGAAGAAAAGGATATCTGATAAAGAAATTATTTTCTTCTACTGGACATAATCCTATGAAATCTTCTTTAGGTACATCTGGGAGCCCCCGGAAGGTTTTTAGTGAGTTGGATTGTCAAAAATCACCTCTACTAATATGTTTGGGGAGGGGGATTGATTTACAATTCAAACTCATTCTAAAATGATTAGCTACAGGCTGATGATTGAAATTTATTTTGATTCTTAGATAGGAGGTTGTGCTTCAATCTCTCTCCACTCTTTATCTGAAAACGTCACTTACTCTATCAAATATTCAAAGATGTGAACAAAAAAACTCTATAAATCAAACTAAACAATATCTGATTCCCATCTATCCAACTATCTATTACATCACACCTAGTATAAAAAACCATTCGAACATTTCAACTCAAATAAAAAAAAAATCACTTTTTTATTTTATGGAACTTAACGATTTAGAAGTTGTAAATAAACTTGTATTTCTGTACGTATAAGGAAGATTGTCCAGATTGTAAATTGTAAAGTTCAACACCCATGCTCACCGATGTTAAAAACGACAAAGAATAAAGAAGAAATAAGAAAATGAATGAAAAAAAAATGATGAAGTAATCTCACCGTCAGAGTAAATAATTGAATAGCCGTAGCGTCATAATTTGAAATCATGTAAAAAAATTCCATCGAATAATAAATAAAGTCAGAAATAATTCTATTTATGACGTCACTAGCGTTTCCCATTTCCCATTAATAAACCTGTAAGGAAAATGTATAAACAACTTAAAAAAAAAAAGCAAAAAACAATATAGTCAGAATGAATTCCTTTTATGACATCACTTGTGTTTTCGACGGGAAAAATATCTAGAATGGAATCTAGATGTTATTGATAAAATCATCAAAATAAACACCTTTTTTGACATCAAATTTATCCCAGCTGTTTGGATGTCCATTTAAGCTGGTTTCATTAATTAATTCAGTTTAAATACATGTTTAAAAACGCAAAATGATCTCCATAAATAACCGCAGTGTGTAACTGTTTCACTGAGCCCTCTTTTCTGTGCTATTTCAGGGATTTCGATTTCGGGTATTTTGATCTTTTGGGATTATGGCTTTTAGGATTGTGTCTTTCAGTGTTATGATCTGCCCCGGCTTATTTCTTTCTTTGCTACTCCAGTTAAATCGATGAGAAAATAATTAAAAACCTTCCTAACTTTAAAACTTCAGCCGTTTAAAAAACAAAACAAAACAAAACATTGAATCATTATTGGATAATGAAAGCCTACTAATCTTTTTGTACCCGGTGCAAAAGCCACTGGGCACGATCATTCGCTATGGGTTTCTGTCGTCATCGTTGTGGTTGTCACCTTATTCTCAATAGGATAGTTTCGTTATTCCTTATTAATTTTGTATGTAGAGCCTGGAAGTTATTCAACGTGGGTAGTAGTGAGATATCTGATTGTCACATTTTTTAAATATAACCAAAGAGTCCTAATAAGTAACTTATTGTCCATTTCTACCCATTTTCCAACAATTTTCTACCGGGTAACTGTAAAGGAAGAAAATAATTTCATCCTGTTTTACTTCGGTGAAACTTTGCTTGTAACTTTTCTAAAAATTCAATCCGTATAATACTAAAAGTTCTATTTTGTTTATCTGTCTGTAAACTCCAAGAAGCCAAAACAGGGGAACGTCCCGATTATTTTAGTTTCAAAGAGATTGATTTTGCAGCTTGAGAAGATATGATTTTATCCCTTTTCTGCACAATGTATGGCTCTTTTTACCTTAGTTTTAGAGCAGTTTCAGGACTTTGAGCTTTCATGCCCGGGCGCTTATTATGGAGGGAGTGTCGTGCCCAAATTCTACCTACCTCCCCTCGACAATACTGAATCCATCCAAAGGGAAGGAATGCTCCGAACGTTTCGGTATCAGCATTGTTGCTGGTGATGTCTCCCCAGCTGGTTCCATCACCTGGTATTCCCAGACAGTCACCCATCCAGTTACAGACCAGGCTCGACGTTGCTTGACCATTGTATCTATCGCAATTTGGCTGTAACAATGCTTAATCTATTATATTATTTGGCAATGCTCAATTTTCAGTTGAATCACATCTTAAAAAAACAAACAAAAGTAATTTTGACTTTACACAGTACCTAAAACAGTTCCAGTACCAAATATGAGTCTGTAGATCTTCCCCGTTGGCAAGAAGGGTCTGCGTTCGCTCTCGCCCAATAATAATGATCCGATCTTCATCTATTTCTATATGATACTAAAAGATCTGTTTCACCTCACAAAATTTAGCATGGCTATTCAATGAACAAAGAGGAGGGTAAATACCATTATTAGCAAGAAAGTCCTATTTTTCGATTACTCTTAAAAAGAAGAGTATACAACAATGCATCCTTCACCTATGGAGATGAAATATGGAACCTAAACAAGAGACAGATCTGCAAACTGAGAACTATCAAACATGCACATGAGAGAATCATGCTCAACATTACATGGAGACACTACAAGAGAGCATAATATATGGAGGAAAAAAAAAGGCTGAGCCTTCATAGAAACTATTAAAAAAGTCAAATGTCAATGACAATGAGCTGGTCATGTTGAAAGAATGGAAGACAACTGATGGACATCACGACTCCCAACATGGATCCCAAGAGATCAAACACTGAATCGGCAATATATGAGATGACGAGACGAACTGGACAGGTTCAGAGAATATTGGCTCCGGGAATATTCACCACACGTCTCTATCGTGGGCCTCGCACTCACGATAGAGAGGTATGGCAAATCCTTGAGAAGTTCCACGTCCAACGACGAACAATAAAAGACTGATGATGATGACACACAGCATCAAAAAGCCAAAGAGTTCAAATCATTTTATAATGTATTTTTCTGACAGAAAGCAAAAAAAAAAAAAATCGAAATTTACTTTGGAAAGAAGCAAACGTTTCTTCGCAGTTTAAATAAACTGAAGGTAAGTTTGCAAATTGATTTTTTTTGAGCGACCTGTTTCACTTTATCTCAGTTCACCAAATCTGATTGTATTTCGATGAGAATATTGGGAAACCTACAATTGGAATACGAGCTGTGGTTCTCTCTAACTTATTTGCATATTGCACAATTTTGAAGAAAAAAAAATGAGTTAACAAACTTCTTACCATTGACTTGTCTCTGTATTTAGCCACATCCATTCAGTGTTTGAATCGAAGTACGTTTATTCGTAAAGCGAAAAAACTTTCGAAAAGTGGGGCACACACACACATACACACACACTCACACTCATGTACAGGCATAGATCTAAGATATAGCTATATAAGCATATACATCGTTTGTGTTAGCGCTTCAATATACATATGTATATATATAGAGAGATAGACTTGCAGATGGAGAGAGAACAAGAGAGAGAGCGATATATAGATCCACTATATAATATATGTACATATCCCTCATATATTTTAGTGCTTCAATACACACACACACACATATATATATATATATATATATATATATATATATATATATACGTCAGTGTGTGTGTGTGTGTGTGTGTGTGTGTGTGTGTGTGTACTTGCATAGAGATATATAGAAAATATATATAATCATATGTTATTTAGAAATGGATATATGATCCGATCGAATGATATAAATTGCATGTGCTTGTATCATTCGACCTAGACAACGTAAACAGAATTAACAATTAAGAAAATTCAGCTCCTGCAGCAACTTTATTTTCTTTAATTGTTTATTCTACTCACGTTGTCTAGACAAAAGGTTACAATCACCGTGTAACAACGAGAGATCATTCAAAATAAGTTTCAATATAATATAACACAATTCATAATCATATAACTATACCTATCCCTCCTCTCCCCCCTCTCTCTCTCTCGCTATATATATATATATATATATATATATATATATATATATATATATATTCAAACATTGCTCTGTGTATAAATATTCGTTAGATGTATCTCTGTGAGTATATGCGTATATACGAACACACTTACATAGACTTATGCAAAATGTATATATAGATTTGTCCATAAGCATATCATGAGTAAGTTCAGTTAGAAATAACCTTTTTGGGCAAATTGTACCTTTTGAAAACGATTTATTCATACGTTTAGTTTCAATATCGGAGAATCGGGGAGTAAATAAAAGAAAAAAAGAGCAAATTAACCTCAATATATCGAACAATCCCGCCCTCTAAATCATAAATAATAGTAATAATATTGAATGCAGTTCTGTCGCTTTACCGTATTTTAGAGTCCATTATTTTTCGCCGCGTAAGCCGATCAAGTGAGTCTAAAACGTTGTTAAATGCAATTCAATAAATTGGTCAGAAATGGAAGAATCAATCGAGAACGTGTATGGGGCGGGGGGGGAGGTTGCTCGATATTGAAAGTGAGGCGGAGGGGGCGGAGGTTGCTGGATGGATGGTGGGAACCAGGACCAAAAGAAGGAAAGAAAGAATTGGGAAGGAAACAAAAGAGAAAAAAAACGAAAAAACAAAGACAATAGAGAAAGGATCTTTCTTTCTTCTACGCTCCAGGTTTTCTTTCTGTCTTGCTCTCTTTGTCTTTTTTTAAGGGTCTGTCCGTCTTTCTTTCTCTTCTTTCCCTTCCGGGCCCTTTGTTTCTCCGAGATCTTCTTACTTTCTCTCTTTAGAGTATTTTTTTTTCTTTAAGGGCCTACTTCATTTCTTCTTTTTTTTCTATCGGATCTTTCTTTCTATTTTTCCTTTCCAATCTATCCGTCTTTCTTTCTTTCTTTCTTTCTCTTGAATGAAATTCAATAAATTGGTCCGAAACGAGTGAATCGTCCGAGAAGGCAGAACCAAGGTTAGAGCCTTTGGGTCGATATTGATGGCGCGCACTGGTTGGCTGGTAGGATGGTGAGAACCAAGACCGAAAGAAAGAAAGAAATGAAGACAGAACCGGGGAAAGAAAGAAAGAAAAAAAAAAGATGAAAAATAAAAAATAAAAAAGAGGAGAGATTTTCCTTGTCGGCGTCACGTGATCACTCAGATTACGGACCTCTAAAACAGAAGTAATAACATAATAGGAAAGGGGGGGGGTAATGATCTCCACAGTAGGAACACATAAAATCATCGAAAAAAAGAAAATGTAAGAGTGAAAGATAAGAGTGTGTGGGCAGGAGAGGAAAAAGACGAAGGAAGGGGGTTTGGGTGGGAAATGAGTGAGTAGATAGGAACGGGCGGAAGTTTAAGCTGGGGCTTTGAGATTTTCTTGTCGGGGAAGAGCGTTCAAGTTAATCCAGAGGGCGTATAATGCCTCCATTTTCAAATCGGGTTGTAAGTGACCTCCAAGGAACCCACTCTTTTATTTGCCGGCAATCAATCTCTTCCGTTTGACTCTTATCAAAAGTGAACAAGCAATTACCATTAAATTATATGGGGAAACGTTTTTTTGAGCATTCTCAGATCAAAAAAGAAAATGATGATGATAATATGTTAGGCTGAGTCGTCAGAATTTAGGGTGGTAGAAGGTAGAGAAGACTGGAGTGGGAGAAAGAGGGAGAGGAAGAGGGTGTGTGCTGCCCCTACAACGCTGAATACTATTTTCGCTTCTCATTATTTTGTTTTTCGTAAAAGCAAGAAATTAGTGGCGTAAAGCGAACTTTCTAAAAGCGGAGGATACACACACACACACATATATATATATATATATATATATATATATATATATATATATGTGTGTGTGTGTGTGTGTGTTCACATCACGACTAACAACGTGGATCCCTTGAGGTCACATGCGAAACTGTGACCGGCAGAAAATAAGATGGTGTGAAGAACTTTGCAAATTCTGAAAGTATTGACCTTTGACCTTTGTAGCTAGTTCATAGAAATTTAAAACCGGGTACACGTCCAAAGACGGACGTTAAAAGACTGATGATGATGACACACACTCTTATTATCAAACAGTTATCTAAAAAACAACTGATGATTCCAATTAGAAAGATTCTCACTTCGTACTTTAATACCTAATTCTGTGCAAAGCGTGACAAGTACTGAAAAATATTACATGAATTGCATTAACAGATATTTGGAAATGATTGACTGAAATGAGAGAAATTTTGGGGATATTTTTTTAAATGTACTTTGTATTTAAAGCTGTAAAGCTTCCTATACTTCTCCTCTCTCCTTACTCTGTCTGTCTCTCATATATATATATATACATATATATATATATATATATATATATATATATATATATATATATATATATATATATATATATTGGAGCAGGGAGAGATAGTACTACCATCACTGTCTCAGGTAACTGTAATACTCTGTCAACCAAATCCATCATATCAATCCTGCATGATTATCATTGAAGCCAACATCCCCAATGAGTCTCCAACCCCTACAGTACATATTTTAGTCAACCAAGCACCCAAGAGGTGGCCTGGGGTAGAAGGGGCGTCGTGGCCTCGATGCTGGCACAGTCGTCATCATTTTGGGCAGAAATCTGAGAAAAGCTAAAAATACCAGCGCACTGTCTTCGCTTGTTGCAATGGAGGAGATTTTTTTCTCTTACTTTGCAGTCTGAACACAATTTCGATATTCGGAATGAATGTTGACAGGAAAAATGATATTGTGAGACGGGAAGACAGACAGACAGACAGACAGACAGAAAGACAGATAATGGCGCCCTCCCCTCAACAAGACTAATATTTATTATTTCTATCCTTCCATTCATTCATCTTCGTTTTGGAGTTTTTCTCTACATCGAACTATCTCTTTAGATGCGTCCACGCATCTCTATTAGGCACGGTCGATCGGTCAGTCGGTCGGTTCCTAATATGTTAAAAATCAATTTTCTCTGCCGTATCATTTTGGATTGATATGAAATTTGGTCCAGACCTTTTAATGGATTATCCTCATTTTCCTCTCTTTTTTCCTTTTCTTCCCCCTCTTCTTACCAGCATCATGGATGGTAGTCGCTTCGTTGAAATTACGGTCTTTTTTTGCAATACACGGCGCTTCTTTCTCATTCATGAACTTATTATTTATTGATACATTTATTCATTCTTCATTTCCTTTTTTTTTCTTCTACCTCTCCTCCTTCTTTTTGGTTTTCCATCATTTTCTTTCATCTCTCTTTCTTTGCTTTTAGCGTCTATCATCAATTCTTTCCTCCTTCCTTTCTTTCTTTCTTTTTGAATCTTTGTTTTTTGTTTCTTTTATGCTCTACGATTATTCAATCATTCTTTCTCTCCGTCTTTCTTCTTCACTTCAGGATCGTTCCTTTTTCTCTCCGTTTTAGGAACTTTTTTTGTTTGCTTCAGGATCTTTACTCCCTTCCTTCCTTATTCATCTTCAATCCTTCTTTTTCCTTCCTTCTTTCTTTCTTCCTTATACCCACAATTTCTTTATTTTCTCTATTATCCTCCCCCCTGTTTCTTCCCTACCCCTATTTATTCTCCCCTTTCCTTAAATCTTTTCAACCCTACTCCTTCCCTTCTTCTATTGTTTCTTTTTTTTCTTCTTCAAAATGTCTCCTTCTTACCACCCCCTGTTTTTGATGGATCACCCTTCTTACTTCATGTCTTCAACCCAAAATAGACATCTTTTTCTCTCGGTGCCATTCTGCTTGCCCCGTTTGAACTGAGATTCTCGAAGAGTTCTTTATTTCTCCAGGTTTTCTGATATCAAACCAGAATATGATTGTCAGTGATTCTAACTACAAGGGAATTCCAAGAAATGCCTCGTTCAATATTGTTTATTCATTTATCTATTTATTTCGAAGCTTCTGACGTTTCGAAGGGAAATAGCGTATTTTTTTAAGTTAAGCTCCTGCGTTCAAAAGACACACTTCTTGCCTTTTCATTTTTCCATTTTATCTCTTTCATTCTTGAAAAGCTGCTACAGTTGCCAACCTGCCTGTGATCCGGGTTCAAGCCCGTGTGAGGATCAGGATTCTAAGAGACGAGGGTACGAGAGCTATTCGCATTTCAAACGTGGTATGATGTCCCTTGATGAACTACCACGTTTTGGTTGACCCTAAACGGGACAAAATGATAAGAAATCTTGAACAGGTTTGTCATGCAATCTGTGGAGATATTTGATGAGATATTTGAGATGACTGGTTTGTACTGGAGTCCATACCAGCAAGTTTCAACAGAAGATTTAAAAATGAAAGGTATTTTCGCAAAATTCGTGTCTCGTTTACTCACAAGGGACAAAAAAATATCGTTTGTTTGGATGTATGCCACAATATGAAGGAACAACTTTAAAATGGTGCAGTGGTTTGTCTTCAAAAGTAGTAGCCCGTAATGAGTTCAGTTATTTTTGTATAGCCCTCACCATATTGCATTTTGTAAGGTACTGAGGATATAGGCTACTATTCACAGGCATTCAGTAATCAAGCCAGGCAGTTATCCTGTCTATCTATCTATCTATCTATCTCTGTCTGTGCATATGAATTTATATCAATTTTCATACATAGGGTAATTAAACGTATATTGATATATGGGGTCTCTCTCCCCCCTCTCTATCTATCTCTCCAAATATATACATGTATTATATGTGTGTGTGTGTGTGTGTGTGTGTGTGTGTGTGTGTTCGTATCTGTCCTATAAACGCATATTTCAAATTTACTGTGACTTTCACGAAACCACCAAACAGTCAGCCACGTGTAGCGATTGTTTTCCCTCGAGAAAAAAAAAACTGATTGAGAATTGACACAGAAGCCTATAATTGTGAACGAGAATACTTCGAACAAATACGATGGCACTCTTTCACTTTAGGAGGAGTTGGTTCTAATTTATTGGCGGAAAAAAATCATTTCCGACGTCTCCTGTGGAAAACCATCATTTTTCTTTATTTAGAGGTCGGCTCTACCTATTAAGGACTGCCGATGTGACAGGAAAGCACACGACTCATTACTCACCTTCACTGGAAGAGCGATAAATATGAGTAGATAGATAGATATGACCTGATTGAAAAAAATGTACAGTGATTGTTCTGTCTGGTGAGCTGGTCTTTTTCTCGGCTCGGGAAATCACATGATTGTCAAGTAAATAAAAAGGCACTTTTGGATTTTTCAAAATCATGGTCCAATGTATTCGAAATCATTTTATATTTTTTGAAAAAAATACCAAAATAATTAATTAGTAAAGGTCTCCTGCAGAATAGGTAATACGTATGAAGTTAGAAAATATATAAACATCAATTTTAAATACTTAATTTTGGATGACTATAAACAAAAGAAAAAAATAATTGTGTGTCGAAGAATGGCACAATAAAATAGTGAACTGTACATCCTTTTTGAGTGATAATATTTTCTAATTTTTTCAATAGCCTGAAATAGCTAGAAAATCAGTCCAGAAATATCTTCAAGATAAGAAAATAATAGTTTTACCTTCATATATACCTATATATAAACATAATTGGATAGATAGATGGATAAATCGATAGAAACAGATCAAGATGGATAAAAAGTGACCAAGATAGATAGATAGATATGAATAGACTATGAGATTATGGGGAGACCGATAGTTTAAAGCTGAAACAATAGTTCAATATTTGCAAGACGGACACTTATCTCCTGCCAAATGATGCAATAAGCTTTGTCAACTTATGATGTTAATTTTGGCCTTGTGCCCGAATTGACTTGGGGTTCAACTGAGTTTTTTCCTCTGATGTTCGAACCGATTAACATTGTAAAGAATATTTGGCTACTGGAAATACCCAGCAATAAGAAAATACTTCAGAAGATGACCTATTCTAATCAATTATTTTCATTATGTAACTATGGTTTGGAAAGCTTTACAGCTTTAAACACCAAGTATTCAAAAAATGTTTTACAAAAACTTCAGTTATTTCCCAACTATTCAAAGAGATAATTGCCTAGTTTTAATTTGATCAAAAGTTCATTAAATCAAAACAAAGATATAAAACAACCATTTTTTTTACTCTCAAAAGTTTGTGAAATCGAAGTTCCCCCCGCCCCAAATAAGTAAATACATAGTTTTAACTTTGTTTACAATAAATACATAGTTTTAGTTTGACCAAATGTTTATTTAATCAAAACGAGGCTGTAAAACAATTTTGCCAATTTGGCAGTATTGCAGATTTGGAGTAACATATGCTTAGAAAAAACCAAAACTATGAATATGCTTATTGATTTACCCAGGACTTTGTTCTCACGATTACGTATTAGATGAATCAATGTATCGGGTATGCTATTATCACTACTCTTTCATAGGGATCCGATACGATTCAGACCATCATCTTTATTTCTCTTGTTTTTAATACAGCATTTCGGTGGAATATGGGACAAGGTATATTGGGCACTGTTTCATTGTTTCTGTAGCCAAGTTTTTCCAAGATCAGGGTGCTAACCCAACACCCAGACTTCCCCATTTCTCAACCTAAGTTAACCATCAGCATTCCACAAATGAACTTAATTGGGCTAAAAGGCTATAACTACCCATAGCAAAGGGACAGGGAATATTATCTTCATTCCTTCTCCAAAGGAATTATTCGGTTGAAGTTCGCTGATTCTATTTTTACGTGTTGGTGACAAGTAGGCTACTCCGCAACTCCGAATGCACCAGTTGCATTCCAGGATCTGGTGTTAAGGTCTCGTGTTAGTTGTATCAACGCGAGAGCAGGCGAGATTGGAATTGATTTGGTTGTCGTTTGTTTTAGAAAGCTTCAACTCTTTTCAGCGATATGAATTCAAGGAAACGAACAACTCTGAATTTGAACCGAGGAAGGTTACAAGCGATTGTCCACTGCTGCAAAAGCCAGGCAAATGACACAGCAAAAAACATGTTCCAGATATGTACTGTTAACGGGCTCTGGCGAAGCTTCAACGGGCCTGACAAGCTGGGAGTGGATTATAATAAATTACTCAAGTAAAATGGATGAGAACAAGACTGGCTGCTGCAGGGTCAAACTCCACTCCAACTTCTATTCAGACTGAAGATGATTACTGCAGCTCTTTAAAAATTATATACATGAAAAAAAAAAATTTCGTTTTAATTTATGTACTTATTAGAATAGAATAAACCTTGCGTATCTGTAAGATACATTTTCGGTAATACGCAAGACTTCTAGATTTAGCTCAGTCTGTAAGACAGCCCCCATCCCCGGCAATCAGTTCGTCTTGACTTCAAATCACATTCATCATCATCATCATCAGTCTTTCAACATCTGTCGTTGGACACGGACCTTCCCTAGCGATTCACATTGGTGGATGCGAATTTCACAAGTTTACACTTCTAATTTTGATGAGGATTATTGTTGTTGTGGCAAAAATACAAAACCAACCCCAGTTTTTTTTAAATTTTGACAATGAAAAACAGAACTGACATACTCAAAAAGTTTGCCAGATTGAAAGAACCTCAAAAATGACAGGCAATGCTGTAACCACTGAGCTCAGCCCTTAAGTGCTTGCTGTATATTTAGTGGTACAAGCGATTGCATGATCTGCTTACGATTTCGAATCAAGTCATATTATCTGAATCGACCTTTCGGGGAATTTGAGTGTAGGTATTAGACTGGGGTGTGTTTGAGATTTAACTCCAGTTTTCAATTTTTAAAATAGTAGTTTGAAAAGCAATAAAAAATCTGTTTTCTACATTTAAGTGTCTATTTCTTTCTCCTCTCCCACAGATCAATCTCGTCTGCTTCTTTCTTTCAGGTCATATTTGGCTTCTGCAGCGCCCTCTGTTGTCGGCTGGCTTCACTTCTTTTTTTTTCCATTGATCATACAACTGATCTTCTTTTAAAACAAAAAGCGGGAAGAGAGGAAGGGCGAGAGAGATAGAGGAGAGCGAAAGAGACTGGGAAGGATAGAAAGATAAATAGATACAGACGGAGTGGGGAGAGAGAGAGGGAGAGAGTTTGGAGGAGAACAGATTACAAATATCGAACGATTAATATCTTCTCTTTTCGGTTTTCGGATACTTTATTGATACTAAAAACTTTATCAGAAATAAAGTTGGCTTTTAACGTTGACAAATCTGCAGTTAAAATCCGGACTGACAAAGACGGTATTGCTTACGTTTCAGACTAGCACACTTTTACGAATAGGCATATATATATATATATATATATATATATATATATATATATATATATATATATATATATGAGTGAATTTCTCTCTTTTAAAACCCATCATATTTTCCGTTAGAAAGAAAAAGTTATTTTAAAACAATACGGCAAGAGAATTGGATGAAAACCGAATTTCTTCAATTTTGATCCGAAAAAAATCAGTGATTCTTATATATAGTAGTAGTATATGCAACTGTTTTCTGTTCTAAAACATCAACGACGGATGTATTATTGACTGCAGTGATTAAGACACGAACAGAAAGACACAATAGAGTTTTTCTTTATATTCTTTCTCGCACTCTGATTGCTTTAGCATGACAGAAACTAACAAAAAAAAACAAACAAACAAACCAAAATCAACATGAGCTTTGATATTAGAAGATATACATCATGCAGATGGGTAACTGAGTAATTGAAATCTCTAACTGAATGACGGTTGATAAATCGATCTCGAAAGACATTGAAAATGAGTTCATCCCAGACTGGGTGCGCAATAAAGTTGGTCCTATAATAAATCGCGTATATTGAACAACTGTGGCCATTGTTAAAAGTTGAATAACCGAGGCGATCAAAGATGGCGAACAGTTTTATCCTCTATTTTTATTTCTCCCATAAGTGCACATGTTTGTTTGTGTGTTCCAACGCTTCTGGCCATTTCGTCAACGGAATTGAAAATTGGCATCATTACTTCACTTTTGGAAATCTAAAGTTTCTTTACCATTTTTGGATCTTATTTTGACGGGTTTATCAATAACATTTAGATTCTTCAGAATGTAGACGTTTTAAATGTTTTTTTAAAACTCTGTTTTAGATGTGTTCCCGAAGAAAAGAAAAAAAAACCCAAAAAACAACAACATAAAACGCCCGTGATGTCATAAACAGAATTTATTCTAACCATATTTATTCTTCGATGGAATTTTTTTGCATGACCTAAAAATTTGACGCTACGGTTATTCAACTACTGACTCTGATGGCGAGTTACAGTCATAAATTTATTCACTTTATCTAAAAATCCTATGCCTGTATGTGAAAGTGTAGCCCGCCACCATTATCATCCTCAGCAGCAGCAGCAGCAGCGGCAGGGGCCTTTCAGTGTCTGTCGTTGGACATAGACCTTCTCCAAGATTCGTCGGACCTCTCCATCATGGGCTTCACGGAGTCAATACCTTCTGAATCTGTCTAGTTCGATACTGCATCTTATCTTTCTGTCGGGCACAGGGTTGCATATGACCTCTGGGGAAACATGTCGTAATGTTCAGCAGTTGTCTGACATTCTTGCAACATAGCCTGCCCAATGCCATTTGAGTTTTCTGATGGATTCCCTGATATCTCTGACCCCAATATGTGCTGTGTTGTGAATTCTCCTTGTGTATGTTGCATTATTCTTAGTTCCACGGCCAATATCAAGAGAAGAATCACTCGAGGATGGTAAGCCTATGACAGAGCAAGCTCAACCTTCAGAAACAAGAAGATTCCATTAATCTTAAAAATAACCAATGCATTTTCCCGATAGTCACTTGTGGAGCTGAAACATGAAATCCAACCAAGAGACAGACGTGCAGATCGAGAAACATGCAACATGCACACGGGAGAATAATGCTCAACCTCACATGAAAAGATCACAAGACAGCACAGTATATCAGGAAGAAAATTGGTGTCCGAGACATCATAGAATCTAATAGAGAACTTGAATTACAATGGATTGGTCACGTTGCAAGAATGGCAGGCAACTGATGGATATTATGACTAACAACATACAAGATAGAGAGTCAAACTAGATAAATTCAGATAATACTGGCTCCATAACACCCATGATAGAAGAATGTGGCTGAAATCTGGGGAAGATCTTTGTCCAACGACGGACAATAAAAGACTGATGATGATGATTTTGGTTAGGTTCCATGTATCAGATCCATAGATGACCTTTGGGAGGATGCATTGGTTCGCTGTATCAAGAAAAACCCTTTTTTCTATAAGTATGAATATAAACCTTAATAAAGACAAAAAAAAAACTTAGCCCCCAACCACACACTCAAAAAAATCTATAGCAATACACCAAGCATATTTATACATTTATTTTTATGTCTGTAACAAACCAAGAAAGAAAAAGGCGGAGGAGATAAGTACGGGTATTAGTATGCTTACATAAAAGTTATGGTCCATTAGCGATTGAACGACTCTTGTCTAATTCATTTCATTTTTACAGTTGGTATAGCAAGGACTTCACGGAATATCTGATTTCACATCTGCCGTCATATCTTACGACAGGGCACACTCAACCTTTCCCTGAGCAAACTAAAAAATAGAGTTTGCAAATAAAAAAACTACGGCATGCAAATTAAAGACTTCTACAAGCAAATCAAAAACTAATGCAGGTAATTTGTTGAAAAAAATCCTGTGAACAGATTAAAAAGTAAAGTTTTGAGCGTTAACCTTTGGAGGGGACTAACTAGAAAGCCTGAAGAATTTCAACAAGGGACAAATTTGTACTAATTAAACGAGAAAAGTTAACATTTGCAGCGACTGAAGCAGTAAGTTTGATTATTCTTCTTCATTTATGCAGTTTTCTTCTCGCTTATTTTTTTTATTTGCTTGCTTTAGTTTTCAATCTGTCCGCTGTACTATGGATTTTTTTCTAACTTGATCGAGAAAAGGTATAGTAGAATGAGAATAGCTGAATAAAAACGCTAAAAGACAGATATGCACGTACGTCAGTACATATGCACGCACGACTAGACAATCTCATAAAAACACTTAAATAAAAAGTCACCATTTTTACGCAGACACATAGAAAATCATGTCCACACAATAAAAAAAAAAAATGGCGTCATTTAATCTCTCCAGGAATCAGACGTATAAGTATATTTGGCGGGAAGATTATAGAGTTGATGCTCAGTTGCTGGATTGTCGATAAAAAGACTTTTTTTCTTTTTTTTAAATATCAACCTTCGCACGCGCTAAGGAGAGAAGAATGAAGTGGACCATAAAGAAGTCTTTGTTTTGCAGTCTTTTGTTTTCGGTCTCGAAGAACAAATGTTTACGATTTGAAAGAAAAAAAAACAAAGAGAAATTCGATGAGAGGGATATAAAGAAAAGAAATACGATGTGAACATTATTGGGGAGCGGGGAGAGAGGAAGAAGGTGGATAGAAACTGACTGAATTGAGAAAGAAGAAGAAGGAGAGAGAGAGAGAGAAAGAGAGGGAGAGAGAGAGAGAGAGAGAGTGGGGGCAATTAGTTGATTATTTGGACTGTCAGCTCCAAGATACTCTGTTTTGGCTCATAAAATGTTAAACAAACTATCGGATCGGCCACAACTCACCATCCTCGTGGTAGAATCTCTCCACAAGTGTACATACAAAATTTCATTGAAATATATTTTTCCGTTTTCGATTCCTAGTAAAGTCAGGATTTCGAAGGGTGATTTTTAAGGCAGACATATTCTCTCTACTTTGAAGCTAGTGCAATACAATTTTCGTTACCCCCTGTTTGATCTAGTGCCTATCAAGCTGAGGATTATTTAGCAAACGTGAAAACGAAAGAAAATTGTATTTTAATATATACAATCATACAGAATGATTACTTCCTGTCAAGGTCGTCAATGGGTGTAATATCTTTTTACTATTAGTACCTATGAACTAGACAAATTCAGAAAATACTGGCTCTGCAACGCCCATGATAGAGAATTGTGGCGAATCCTGAGGAGGGTCTAAGTCCAACGACGGACTTTAAAAGACTGATGATGATGATAATTAGATCTTAAATAAAATTGTATTTGGAGAGTAATGTGCTTGCTATCCCTTTTTCTGCCCAGTATCGTGGCTTATCAGTAACGAGACATTTTGTCAAGATATCTGGCAATGAGGACTGAGGGAAGTGGTCCTTTGGTCAACCATTGAGCACTGCAAACAAGAACTTGATATTGGGTTGTCGTCAAAGATAATGATGAATAATGCATTGAGTGCTGGCGTTAGGGACGGGACAAAGGTTCCGTCTGCCCTGAGCGCAACCCAAAATTAGCACCTCCTGTTTTATTCTGACGGATATTTTTTTCCGTTGGTCGCCTAAATTAATCTAAAGGACAGGCTGACACTAGCTGGCGTACAGAACGTGTATTTCTTGCTGCACCCCAAGAACCACACGAGGGCGTGGCAAAAGTTCAAGTTTACTTAGGTAGGGCTGGATCTGGACATTAGGTTTCTGTTACCTCAGCCCTAAAAAGGCTTAGAATATACAAATTAACCGATTGAAGCTGATGGATCTATTTTTTTTTACTTCTATATCAGTAATTACTGTACAGCCAAATTGTTGACCTTAACGACCTCTTCATGTTGATTGGTCTTTCCACTCAGTGACCTTTTGACCCCAGACAATTGTCATATCCACAGATGTCGTGTTTCTCTTCATCGACACCCCTTCCAACCTCAAACCAACCCTTACTGTCGTGGCCATCCCTCGAGGTCAAGGATGATGGACAAAGTTACACAGAACGGAGACACCTGTGCGTGTATCTAAACGTTCATTTGTGGCGGCACTACAAGAAACACGCGATTCTTCACAAATCAACCAACTGATTGCCGAGAAATTGTGTCAAGATGGACGGATCAGTAGTTGTTGAGCCGAAGGAACCCTTCCACCTTTGACGTGTCGAACAGAATTTTAATTTACGAATCCTGTAACCATTTTACGGTTGACAGAATGGGACATATCCAATGCCTGTCATACAAGGCTTTTACTGCTAGCCTGAATCTATCTATCTATCTATCTCTCTCTCTCTATATATGTGTATATTGATGTCTGTCTATCTATCTATCTCTCTCTCTCTCTATATATATATATATGTGTATATTGATGTCTGTCTATCTATCTATCTATCTATATATATATATATATATATATATATATATGTACGTGTGTATATTGATGTCTGTCTATCTATCTATATATATATATATATCGATGTCTATCTATCTATCTATCTATATATCTATATATTGATGTCTATCTATCTATCTATCTATCTATCAATCAATCTCAATGTCTATCCCTGTCTCTATTTCTCTCTATCTATCTTTATACCTGGCTTAGTATATCTCTCTATCCCTCTATCTACCTGTTCCGTTTCTTCTCTCCTTCATTCATTGTCTTCTTTCTTTTCTCCTTTCTTTCTTTCTTTCCTTTTTCCTTTCTTTCCATTTCCATCTTTCTCTCTTCTATTGATTGATCGCTTACTCTTTTTGCAGTTAACTATCGTGGAGTATCAGTGACGAGACCTTTTGTCAAGATACCTGGTCTGTTTTTAGTGTGTTTTAGTCTATCATTGAGCACTGCTCACAAGAACTTGATATTGGGTGCGGAAGTTCGGTTGTTGTCGAGCCGGAGGGGCCAACCACCAAAATCGTGTCGAATAGAGTATTTCAATTTTCGAATCATCTCAATCGTTTTACGGTTGATAGAATGGAACATTTCGAAGACCTTCCAAATGAAGTCTCAACACGAGTCTGAATTCATTCATTCATCCATTCTTTCTTTCTTTCATTCTTTCTTTCTTTGCAATGGAGTAAACTTGAGTGAATGTCTTCCCACTGTAGCAAACAGTTCTCTGAGAAGGAAAAAAAAAAAAGACTCGGACAGTCCCCGTTCCAAGAATGCATATTCAGAGGTGGCTGGACTTTATGATGAGTTGGGCAACCTGCCATGATTGTCGCATGAAGTAATTTCCTATCTTAGCTACGAAACAAAGGCTTCGAAGTATTTGGTCTATCTCTCCTCAATGTTGCAAATTTGGATATTTTGAATCTAAATCTAGCTAATTCTAAGGAGCAGAAGTCAGAAGATATGACTAAGAGAAACTATGCAGCAAGATATTTAATCTGTGAGGTTTTATTTACTTTCATTTGATTTCTCGAGAACCGCTGACCCAAAACTTTCAACCTGGTTACTCCACTGCTTTCTTTGCTGACTGACATATCTGGTGAATGTAAATTCGTACAATGACCAGTTGTCGAGTAATTGCTATGAATAGACGCACACACACAGATGCACACATATTCAATTATATCATGGACCTCTAAAGTGACTGGTTTCGTCCAATCTATCCACGTTCAGTGATCATGTTCTATTGTTTTCGAGGGGATGGCTGTTGTTTCTTGAAATCTTTGGAAGACAGCAGCGATTACAGATATCCTCCCCAAGTCAAGGGCTGTTAACTCTTGAAAGCCTGTTACTTGGGTGTCTGTTCACGTATGAATCAAATTCAAGTGACAACATGACTGAGAAATTCAAGCACTCTATCGATCGCTGATCTGAGTCGCTTGCAGTGGCAGGATAAACTTTTTCGCTTAGCCAACGAAGTCGTCTCCAGAGCGCCAAACGTTAAATTCGTGTTATCTTTGAGAGATTAAAGTACGTTTTTTTTTTCTCAGAATTTTCAAATATGCTTCTTCACACTCATTGAACTATTTTGCTAGAAAAAGGGGGCATCAAAATAAACATTACGTTCGTCAATTAAAATGCGAGATATACTTGAAAAAACTTTGATCTATAGAGCTCCAGGATTTTTAAAAAATTTCCATCTGTTTGGATCTATTATCACCGTGAGTGTGTGTGTGTGTTGGTGCATGTGCATGCGGGCGTATGTGTGTGTGTGTGTGTGTGAGAGAGAGAGAGAGAGAGAGAGAGAGAGAGAGAGAGAGAGAGAGAGAGAGAGAGAGAGAGAGAGAGAGAGAGAGAGAGATTCTGTCATTACCAATTCACTTTCCCTATCTTTTTCCTATTGAACGACTGTAGCCATCAAAGATGGCAAAAGGTTCTACCTTTTTTTTTAGATTTCTTTCAGATATGCATTTGTTTATGCGTTAGCTACTGTGTTCCAGCGCCCCTGGCCATACTGTTTTGTCTACTTACTTGAAAATTGGCATCAGTACATCACTACATAGATTTGAATCATGTTTGTAAAAAAGCTTTTTTGACAGGTCTCTCTATGACATCAAGATAGCCCAAAATATAGATATTCTAGATATTTTTTAGATTTCTTATTTCCCTTTTCTGATGATTTCTCGTGAAAAACGCCAGTGATGTCATGAATAGAATTTATTCTGACCATATTTATTCGTTGATGGATTTCTTTTTACATGACTCAAAATTTTTACGCTACGGTTGTTCAGTTATCGACTGTGATGGCGACTCTTTCTTTTCTCTTTGTCTTTCTTTTGTTTATATCATTCATTGTAGGAATTTCTGCATTTCTCTCTTTACCCTTCTTCTCTCTTTTATCGCTAATCATTATATCTCTTTGTCTTTCCCTCTCTCTTTCTTGCTAATCTCTTTCTCTCTTTCCCCCTTTTTCTCACAAATCCTTGCTTCTTCTTTCTTTCCATTCTTTCAATCAATTTTCTTTCCTTCCCTTTTTTTCTTTTCGATTTCTTATCCTTTCTTTTCTTTCTCTCTCTTTCTTTATTTATTCCTGATAACATTTCTTTCTTATTCTTTCATTCCGTTCTTTTCATTCATTTTCATTCTTTCTTTCTTTACTTATTTCCAATAACATTTCTTCGTTTCAGATTCTTCCGTTCTCTCTTATAATCTTTTTCACCTAATAATCTTTCTTTCTCTCTTTATTTTCCATAATATTCCTTTCTTATTCTTCCTTATAATCTCTTCCCTTCTCTCAAGATTGATATTGAATAATGTTTAAATAACTACCTTTCTTCTTCTCCCCGTAACCTCCCTCCTTGCAACATAGCAATTCACCTGAAGCCCAAATAATTACAACGTCAGGTGCGCTCGACCTCAGCCAGATTTTACCGGAAGTGTTCTACTGGGAAGGGTACTGTTGCCGGATGAGGATGATGTCATATAGGTGCCTCATGCCCGAGGGGGAAGCGAACTGATTCAACCTACATGATGCCTTATGCAGAGAGTGATATATATATATATATATATATATATATATATATATATATATATATATATGAAATAAACAAAATGTTTTTAGAAATATTTCGTTCGGCGCCGTGCAGAACTCGAATCTGCATCCACCAGGAAGCAGTCTTAACGCGACTTTGCTCTACCTACGGCGCTTTCAGGAGTTCGTAATAACGCGCTCAAACCACCTATCCCTGTTTGCTCATTTGCATTAAGACTGCGTTAAGACTGCTTCCTGATGAACGTTGATTTGAGCCCTGCATGGTGCTCATCTTTTAAAATTTTATTCATTTAAGTGATCAGCTGTTTGATTTCTCGGATAATTCCGGTGCCGAACGAAATATGTTTCCATATGAATTATCTCTTCAATAATCATATCATGTCGGACATGAACCGTCCAATCTGAAGATGTATACATGCTGTTGGCAAAATGGGGATGCACACACACAAACACACACTACATATATACATATATATATGTGTGTGTGTGTGTGTGTGTATACATTTATGTCTATGACTGCAGAAATGGCGATAGATAAGCAAAAAAAAAAAAAAACAAACCCCCAAACAAACAAACCAACAAACAAAAACAAAACACGTAAAAACAGGTCTGGTTAGTCTCTCAATGCTAACTGTCACGTGACTAACATACTTGAGCAACATGCTGTGTTGGGAGTGATCAATGAAAATTGGAAAAAGGGCAGATCAATAATTTTCACAATACAAGCATGTATAGTGCTGGACACAAAACAGGTATCAATGTAGCATAAACTTACATCGCAAATCGAACCCTCTTTAAAAAAGACTATTCAAGGAATGATTCTAAAAAAAAAAAAAATGGTGTAATAAAGAGAGAATGTTTCAAAATTTCAGTCTTCAAGTTCCATTGGTTCGGCCTGTACGTGTGATACATGAACCGTTCAGAAATCCAGCCAGACCAACTTGAAAACTGGAGAAATTTATTTCGACAGATTTGGTGACAGTTTTGGCTGACGGTCTCTAATAAAGATGGATGAGCCAGAAAAAAAAGTAACTAAGCAAAAAACAAACAGAAAAAACACTAACCATTACAAACGGACAAACGTTAGAGTAATGCTCGAGATAGCGGATTCCATATGTTGAGCTCTCAACGAGAGAGATGGATAGATAGATAGAGAGAGAGAGAGAGGGGCAGAGAGAGAGAGAGAGGGGGGAGAGAGAGAGAGAGAGAGTTGAATCAAGGTAGAGATGGTCTCTCCCTTAATCCGCTTAGGCAGGTGGTCGGAGGCTGTAGCCTAGCCTCCATTGTGTGATGTCCGAGGCTGTCAATACAAATAAAGAAATATGGACATTACTGAAGATAAGACTCGGGGATACTTATTAGATTCCCTGTCGGCTCGGAGAGTTCAAAGCTTTTCGAGTAGAGACTTCATCTTTGTATATTGATAGTGATATTCATCCCTATATTGATATACATCTCTGTATTGATGCACAAAATGAACGACCTTACACCTACACTCATACATTCTCATTTCTCATCATAATGAATGCACACGCACACACTCACTTATATGTATATGTATATATTTTAAAAAAGTACAGATATTTTTTGTTTATTCATTTTTCTTGAAGTTTTTTTTTTAGAGTTTTCTGAAGTTGTTTTTTATTGTCAGTTCGAATGATTGTAAGAATTTTCCAAAATTTCATACCGAGTTATCGTTATTCATCTCAGATACTTTCGACCATCTTTAGTCTTTTTTAATGATATTTCTTTAACGTTGCTGCGTTTGAGAGAGGGTGACACAAGGTTGGTTTAATGTGGGGATGCCACACACGTGACTGTGTGGGCATGAAAACACCAAAACATTTTCTCAGATCTCGCAACTATCGTCACAAAGACATTAGGTTGTTGGTCTTCAAGTTTCAGGACGAATCCCGGTCCCTTTTAGACTTGACAACTCCGTGCAGTGCCACGCCCTATGGGGTAAAGCCCCCCGGGCAATGGCACCGCATCAGCGTCTGTCAGGTCTAAAACTGTAAGAACTTTGTTCCATCGCTGTGTTTGTATCGACTTTTCAATTTGAAACTGTTTTATTTTTATCTCGTGTTAGTTACGTCATTTCAGTTTGTATTAGGCTGTTGTCACATTTGACTTGTTCAGTTAATGGGAGTTAAGGTTTTTGTTTTATAGGCATTCCAAAATGTTGGCGCCTGTTTCTCCTGAGATTTTGTTTATTCGAATGGACATCAGAAAAATGAACAGGCAAAAAATGTCTATACATTTTGAGAAGAGATACTGCCTGAATACAATATGTATGTATGCATGTATGTTTGTATATATATATATATATATATATATATATATATATATATATATATATAGAGAGAGAGAGAGAGAGAGAGAGAGAGTCTAAAAAGTTTTACAGTTTTAAATACCGAAGATACAAATTTTTTTTCAAAATTTATGTCATTTTAGTCAATTATTTCCAAATATTTGTTAATGCAATTTATTTAAGCTTTTCGAAAGGTTTTATGTTTTACATAGACTTGAATGTTATGGTACTATGTGTGAATTTTTCTCGATGGAGTCATTAATTTTTTACCGTGTAACAGTTTCCAGGATTTAAAAGCAAAACAATATATATATATATATATATATATATATATATATATATATATATATATATATATATATATATATAAATTGCTCCGAAAACACTTACATGGTAAAGAATTAATGATTTTACCACAAAAATTTCACTATGATATTTCTGTGCTGTTGGTTGTCTCATTTCATTTCTCAAGTCAACATGTAAACAGCAGTTTTCTTCGGAACCACTGAAAATTCTTTGAAAAAGGTGATTAGCAACCATCGAAATGTATCAGAACATGATGACTATAAAAAATGTAACACCCATTTTTTCTCTTAAATCTATTTCACCTTCCAATTGTTGAATTATCATCATTCTATCAGATCACTGCACATCTGCACAACAAACATGTATATATCCTCACCGAGTGTTCCACTACATTGACTTTCATCAGATTAAGCAAAGCTTCGTCAATTCCTAGTACACTTTGCCATGAAGCAAAGGTTAGCAATGTAGTCTTGTAGTACTCAATATTTGTGGCCTTTTACCAGACTTAGCTCAGCTTAGAGAATATCACTACACACTCCTACATGGATGTGTCTTAAGGGATGCACCTTTCTGTTGTGTATTTGCCTGAGATCGAGTGTGTGGCAGCGTCTGAGAGTCTCTTAAGGCAGACAAATAATTTTAAGTATCTTACCCCCTCACTGCATCCTACCTTAGTCAAGTTTCTGTCGGATTACACGATTGTAAATACATCGCCAACGATTTATAAGTTGACACATACTCAAGGCTTTATCTTTGTCTAAGTTGATACATACTTGAGGCTTTATCTTTGTCTGAGGCTATTCTGATTTACCAGCGATCTTGTCTTACAGGAATTTGGCTGTGAGTTTGGTCCACACTTGGTCCCCTATTCTGGGGGCCTCGTGATAAGCTTAGCAAATCCTAATACACAGCCCTACATGGGCGTGTCGTAATTTATCTACCTGTCTGTTGAGTTTTCCTCTATGAACAAGATGCAAACAAATGATTTTAAGTAATTGATTGTTTTTTCTCCCCTTCTTACCCTAGTCTAGCTTCTGTCAGATTAGGCACTTGTAAATACATCGGCAACGATTTATAAGTTGATATAAACAGGCTTTATCTTTGTCTGGGAATGATATGTTGAGATTCAATATTTACGTGTATTGAACATGACTGAAAAAAAATTCAATCTAAACACTCAGATGGAGTGATCCGGGTCAGCGGTGGCGTTGAACGGATGAGGTTCACAATGCAATTCTTGAAGAGAAATCTTGCATTGGTAACCGATAATCAAGAACGCTTGGAAGAACGGGGTAAAAAAGGTTGCTTTCTGACACATTGATCACTAAACAATGGACATTAATGCTAAAATGATTTTAAAGTAGATTTCCACTTTCAATGTATCTTATTTTAATAGTCAATGTTTTTTTCTTTCTTTTTTCCATTAAAGATCTGGGATTTTTGTTCATGAAGCTGATTCTGATGATTGTGAAGTAGGTGAGGGAATGAAATAAGTAAAGCATAGTTTTATATCTCACAGCTCTCTATTACAGATATATCATATTGCATTCAGTACTTTCCCAATTGTCTCACAAAAGTGTATATATACATATACATCTCTCTCTGTCTCTCTTTCTCTCTCTCAATATATAAACTTTATATATATATATATATATATGTGAAAGTCACCAATTGAGGTGAAACATCTGATCAAATGTTTGGCCCTCAAATTGAGGGCCTCAAAAAGGAACGTGCAAAGGAAAAAAATCATACCTAACATCATATAGAGAGATCACAAGACAGCACAGTATATCAGAGAAAAACAGGAGTCAAAGATATTACAGAATCGATGAGAAAATTCAAAAAACAATAACCTGGTCATGTTCCAAGAACGCCAGACAACCGCTCGATATCACAACTCACAACGTTGATCCCAACAGATCATATGTGAAACTGTGTTCGACAGGAAAAAAAGATGACGTGACGAAGTAGATCAGTTGGGAAAACACTGGCTCCACAACGTCCCTGGTAGAGAGATTTGGCGAATCTTGGGGAAGGTCTGTGGCCAATGTCGGACGTTAAAAGGCTGATAATGATTATGGTCGTCTACTTTAGAGTCATAGCTCGGGTGTTTTGTTCTGCAGGTCATTTCTAATCATTTCAATCATCATATGGTTACGGCCATGTGTTCAGTCTGTTCTGTTATTTGAGGGTGCGTGGCGTGAAAAAAAAAAACATAAAATTTCAAATAAAAAGTTTTAAATATAAATTTTCAAATATCATGATTTAAATTTTCAGTCCTCTAGCTCCACTGGCGCAGCCTGTGCGTGATTCATACATACAAAACCAGCCAGCCAGACCAACTAGAAAACTGAAAAAAAACAAACTATATTGACAATTTTGGGTAATTTTTTCTAATATGAGAATGTTAAAATTCACCAAAAGTCAAAATTGAAAGTCCGTATCAAAATATTACTCATGAAACCAATAAATGCGCTGAGTGCTATTGAATACATCAGTAGTGAGAGAAAAGAAATTACCACCCTCTTCTCGCAACCCCTCAAATTGCCTTACGCATCATTTGGGGGTGCGTGTACCCCAGGTTAAGAACCACTGATCTCATCCTAATGATTAAATACTTTCTTTCCAAATCTATAAATCGAGGGCCGTGCAACTGAAACGAAATACGCAGCCTAGAATCTTACTATTCTGGCTGAATTAGAAATGGTAATCGTTGACTGAAAGTCTTCAGGATTTCCCCTTTGCGTGTTCTACGGATATACAATACCATTCTTAGAAAGGATCGGAACAACGGAAACTGTTCTGTAGACTCGGAATGGTCCGGTCGACCTACGGGTAAGCCGTGGGGAATCGCGTGTTCGTTGAGCCTGGAACTGAAGCGAAATTAAAGACATCTGATATTCGACTGGTTTGACCGCAATCTTCGGACAAAAGAGAAATGAAGTAGAATGAAGTTTCGGTCTGAAATGATTCGTAAAAACTATTTCCTTTCTTTCCTTTACTCTTTCATTCTTCCTTCCTTTTCTGTTTTCTTTCTTTTATCTCTTCCCTTCTCTCTTTCTTTTTTTCTTCATCTTTTCTTCCTCTCCTTTTCCATCTTTCGTCCCTCTTTCTTTCCACCTTCCTCTCCTTCTTTTTTCTTCATCTTTTCTCCCTCTCCTTTTCCATCTTTCGTCCCTCTTTCTTTCCTTCTCTTTTTCCTTCTTCCCCTTTTCTTTCCTTATTCCTTTCTTGATGTGCGTCTTTCTTTCTTTTTCATTCTTTCATCTTTTCTTTCTATCGATCTTTTTTCTCTCCCTCATCTTCTACTACTGATTTCTCACTTTCTGTCGAGACCTCTCTTTCTTTCTTTCCCCTGGCGAGAAAAAGGTTGGAAGTGGCACACGTTCGTCCACACATTATCTTCGAAAATTCTCAATCAATTCAATTCACCTACAACAACCAAATTGAAAAAAGTATATATATTCATTCAAGTCTTTCTGTCTGTATGTCTGTCTGTCCAAACATAATCCCCAAAAGTTCTCAATTTTCAATCATCACTCACAGCAAACTTGAAATAAGTATGTATCCACCCGTGTCTGTCTGTCCACACAATATCTCCAAAAGTTCTCAATGAATTTTATCCGAGTCAGCCAACGATATTGGGTGAGGTATATCTATTCAGTTGTATTTGCCTGTCGATCTGTTTGAGCACACAATATCTCCTAAACTCCAATTTCTCTTTTTCTCCTACTTACACATCGCTTTAGTCTCTTTCGCCTCCCCTCTCTCTCTTTCCTTCCCCCTTTCTCTTCATACTTGAGACCCTCTCCTACTTCTACAATTCACCCCCACCTTCTTTATCACCCCATCTTTAATTCATTCTAAAGCGACTTTTATCCTTTTTACCATGTCGTGTCTGACCGAACGCATTCGAAATGCGCGTAAATCTCCGTTATTTCGAAAGAGAATACATAATGAGACCAGGAGAGGAATTCTTTTCTTTTTTTTTATTATTATAGCCAAGTAAAGCCATCACACGAAATGTCATTCTTTTCTGTTTCTCTAATTTCAACCAAAGAAAGAACTAAATCGCACCCAGAGAGCGCATGCATGTACAATAACGAAAAAAAAGTGAAAAAAAAAAATCAGTTTATATATATCCACAGTACTGTGGAAGTAATTGTAAGTTTTGATTTTCCCAATTTTCAGATTATCAGCCTAATCCGGAAAATAATCAGAAATAAACACCTAGATCCATCCAATATAATCAAATGTTTACTCAGTTCATGGCTTACCCTTCCACAGAATATCATTGAGATTATTGAGAACTTTTAGAGATATTGTATTACATATATATATATATATATACATATATATATATATATATATATATATATATATATATATATATACACGATATGATTTACCACATCTTATATATCAATACCTCTATTTTGATGAATATTGAGCACTGTGATTAGATATTATCAACAACGATAAGAATCTGTTTTCTATTTCGTTTTTGTATTCTTACAAATTGAAAAAAAATGTTTTTTAAATTTCTAAGAATAAACTAATAAACATATATATGTATTCTTAGAAACTGAAAAAAGAACATTACAAACTATATGTATATATGTATATATATATAGTTCACAATGTTTCGTCAATTTTTAAGAACGAACACACACATACACACGTACAAACACACACACACACACACACACACACACACACACATATATATATATATATATATATATATATTCTTAGATATTGAAAAAGACATTATATATATATATATATGTCCTGAATTTGATGAGTGGTGAGAGGAAATCAGGGAAATATGTTTTTTCCCTAATTTTTCTTCCTATCTTTCTTCCTTTTCTCTGTATTGGAATAAGGGGGTGTCATCAAATCATTCCATGCTTGAAGATTCAAATTCAAAAATTTGGGAGACTTGAAAACTCATCCCTGATAAATTAGGAAATGTTTTGCATTCAGCCAAAAAAACAACAAAAAACGTGAGCAATTCTTTTTTTTTATGTTCAGAGGGTTTTCTTTTTCAAGTATCCCTGTTCGTCATCAAAAATTAACCGTCTACCATAATGTGGATTCCGGAGCTCCTTTAAGCACTTCGTTTTTCCTACTTAGAATCATGTGGAAAACTAACAGTAAGCCTTGCTAATGCATTTCTAATTGGCTCTCGAGATAATCCTTCATCTTTTCCGCACGCTCACGCCCCCTTCTCCACTTTATCAACAAGGACCTTCCACGCTCACTCTCTCTCCTCACTTTCCTCTCTTTGAAGTTAATCTCAAACGAAGAACCCTCAGACCCTTCTGCTAAGCAGATCTTCAGAGAAAAACCTTCGGTAACTGTCCGTTCCCATAAACATCGCAACTAAAAATGTCAGACTATTTCTAATCCTTTGTGAAGTGATACTTGCGGCAGATTTAATCAAAATCATCCTCTGATGAGTGCTAGTCGAAAAAAGTTTTTATAAAAAACGAACTAAGAAACAGATTAAAAACTATTTCCCCCCTTCTATGTTCCACTATGCATCCACTGATTATGGCAATTCTACAATTGTGTTTCTTCAGGAAGTCGTTTCTGGTTCTGTTCAAAATCTGGAAAATGGTCAAGCAAGAATCAGCCATACCAAGGGAAAACATATCTTTAAAATAAGACTGCCAAATTAGAAGGGAAAGTTTTTATTTCATATAAGGTTGAAATCCTTGATCCTGGATCCCATTGGCCGTTCTGCTTGCACACAGATCATTTTTAGCCAGGGTAGAGTTGCAAAACTCAACCCTTACGTTCTTTTTGATATTTTTTACCCATAGTTCGACAGAGAGGATTGAGATCCATTCCTTGTTTTGAAAGCATTGTCTTTCTCCTAGATTGTTGGCCAACAAATTCTACAGAGCCCAATCCGTCTTATTATTTAATTCATATCTGGAGGGGGAAGAGATGGATTCATGCTCTTTCTAAAGGTATTAGTGCAAAGTTAAAGCAAACAGTCTCAGTCAGAATTTCAATTTGTCTCACCGATTCCATTTTCCCGGCAATCGTTACACCACTCAGATCTCCATATAAGGTTGAAGTAGAAGGAATAGATAAATTTCCGTAAAGCATACTTTTATGTAATCAATTTCTGACCATTAATCCATGGAAACAAAACGAAAACATTTATATTTCAACATTTCTTCACATCAAAGAAATCAAGTGAAAAATCTCTCCAGATTGGTAAGCCTTCAGTAGAGCAAGCTCAACGTTCAAGAACAATAAAATTCGATTAGTTTCAACAAGATAGTCACGTAAAAAGCCGAAACATGGAACCTAACAAAAGGATTGGCTCGAAAACTGAGAATCATGTAACATACACAAGACACAATCATGCTTAACATCATATTTTTGACTCTTTATTGAATCCATATATTAGATCAGGATCGGTACTTTGGCCTGCCAGCCGAATCCAGTATATTGGTTTGCCTGGGGTCCTCAAATATTCTTAAGGGCAGCACTGGGTTTATATCTCATTCGTGCAGTAGATTACCTCTTCCCACTTGACATGTAACGGCGATTAACAGCAAGAATCATTGAATCGCATCTTATTTGTAACCTTTGATTGAATTAGGGTCAGCACTATGGCTTGCAAGCAAAATCCAGTATATTGCTTTGCCAGGAGTGAGGGTGAGTCCTCGAATATTCTCAAGACAGCCCTGCTTTTAAATACCGTGGATTGGTAGATTAGCAATCACAAACATGCATAATTTAACCTTCAGTTCTCAAGGGTGTGAGTTCAAATCTCGCAAGATTTATTTTTCGTGTCTGATACTTGCTGCTTACTAGAAAAAATGCTAGGGACGTAGTCGACGTAGTTAAATTGAATTTTTTGTCCTGATAACGTAGTAGATATGCTGAATTTGAAGAATAAGTGAAATCTGTTTTTATGGACAGATTGCCATTCTCCATACTTACTGCAATGCAAATCTGTATAATTCACGCATATAAAATGCAATATATATATATATATATATATATATATATATATATATATATATATATATATATATATATATATTATATATATATATATATATCTATATATATATATATATTTATATATTTATATATATATTTATATATATATATTTATATATATATTTATATATATATATATATATATATATATATATATATATTTATATATATATATATATATATATATATATATACTGTCATTTTTGACGGCACAGGTAAACAGGTTAGTAATAATAACAATGCTTTATCGAGAAAAAAATCGAAGAATATTTCATCTAATATCATAAAGTTTTGATCAAATTTTGGTCGAATTAAACGAATGTCGTTCAATAGGATTTGTGATCGTAGATATGATTGATAGAAATACAAACAAATAATGAATTCGGATAAGACGTTTTGATTAAATTTTGGTCAATAATAATTGAAAGCAGGTCGGATTACAGGACTTATTCATGTTTGATAGAAACACAAATAAATAGAGAACGGTGATTAAACGTTCAGATCAAAAGTTGGTCGGATGAAAAGAAGGTCGAGCAACACGACTTGCACCAAATTGCTCTCAGAACTCAGCTCATTGTACATTTTACCAAATTCTGGTTCCTTCTCTGACAATTCAGAAGAAGAACAGTTTTGCAATATAGATATTTGCTTTAGGTTCGTAAACTCTGTAATACTCAATTAATAAGATATTTCAAAGGTAGGTAACCAATAACGCTGACTTATGCGGCTGCTGTTGTAAACCTATTCTGGACATTTACATTTTACTTTTTATGCAGACATTCCGTCTATTCTAAGTTTAGGGGTGGGGCTGCGAGTTAGGATCAAGGTTAAGATAAGTGTGAGGGTTCGGGATTGGGTCAGGGTAGAGTACAATTAGCGGCAACAAAATTGAACATTAGTATAAAACACTAAAAAGGAAATACATTTGCAACTAATAACAAAAATTTATTGACCATTTTCGTTTGTTATTTCTGATACTGTTTCTCCAAATTAATCCATGCAAATACGAAGTGAAAAGAGATTGGAAAGTTTCGAATCATTGGTGAAACTTGAGTTTCAGCAGCAGCAGCAGCAGCCACGTAAGTCAGCCTCATGGGTTACCTCCCCTGGAAAAGTTGAACTAGTTTGGTATGATGGAGTTTACGAACCTAAAGCAAATATTTATCAAAGTTTGAATTGTCCATCGACTGAGCGTTCTCTTATCGACCCGGGGGACCGCGGGCAATGTATTGATTGGTTCCAATAATTGAGGATGTCATTTCAATTTCTCTCTTCCTGTCGTTTTGCCAAACACTCCGACCCATTAGGGAAGAACTGCTCTCCAAAAGGCAATCATGCCTTACGTATATCCTGCTCGCGGCCTGGACCTTTCCGCATAATTTAATCACTAGAACACACTAATTGACTTTGGTTTAATGATTACACTAATTGCAATAATTCCAATATTATTTGTTCTGGCATATATCCGGGATATCGTTTATAAACAAAAGAACACTTGTATGCATACGAATACATATATACAACTTGCACACACACACACTCACTATATATATATATATATATATATATATATATATATATATATATATATATGAAGCCCTACTCGATTCTAAAATAACGATGCAAACCGAATGTAGTACGGACATTTGCCGCAACTCTTAGTGAGTCAGAGTGCTAACAGCAATCAAGGGGCCTCTTCTGAAGAGACGGCGCGAGAACAAAGTGCTAGGGTAGGTATTTCTCTGCAGTCAATTTACCTGAACTTTTGTGACTCACACACACACACAAATCGATCTATGTAAGTACACGTGTATCAGTGTTCTTATTAATAAATATTTGTATCTGTATGTATATTCATAATCATTCTGTCAGATTATGTATGCATTTCTTAACAGTATCTCTCTCTCACTATATATATATATATATATATATATATATATATATATATATATATATATGTATATATATATATATATATATATATATATATATATATATATATATATATATATAAAATACATATCAGGAATACAGTATGATAAGATATAGTAAAATATCCGATGTGTTAGAGTCTGAGTAGAGCTCAAAATATGAAAATCCCCCCCCCCCCCAACCGAAAAAAAATGTCCTAAAAAGGGAACTAAAATATACTGGATCGCCTGAAGAAGGCCAAACAGAGCAGAAACATAAATGTGTTTGTGTAGCGAATCCTCTACTTCAACTTTACATACATAATGTACACGTCTTTATCGACATATAAAATGCTCTCTTATACATGTACTGTTAGCTTAGCTTAATCTGCCCCAAGGACAAATAGAAGTAATTAGATTTTGTAAGATTGTCTTATGCCAATTACCTAGTGAGTGTAGTCTGCCTTCCTTGCTATGGAGCATTCAAAACCCTGGCTTATGCATGCTTCTTAACGCTGACCACCTACACTGATAGGAAGAACGCAGTTGTAACCATTAGAAATTCACAAAGTAAACTTATTCTATATGCATCAACATATTAGAAACCGTCAACCAAAACTGTCATACCAGTCAACGACTGTTTCTTCAGTCTTTAAATGACCCTAGCTGGTTGATTATCTGTGTATGTATGTGTCATGCACCAAAGTAGCAAGAGGGCTAAAAATGTTTAATCCTTACTATATCTGAGAAAAAAACCAACTTTTCATGAATATCCGATGTTAAGTGAAAACTTTATGAAAATACGCATTTACATTGTAAGTTTATGCTAAATTGAACCCTTAGTGTGTGTCCGGTGGTGTTTATCCTATTTTGAAAGTGTGGATTTTTTAATTATCGAATAAGAGGCGAGAGAAGTAACTTCTTCGTTGATCACTCCTTTTCCCGATCTTTTAATTGATCACCCCTAACAAGTCATGTGATTGACCAGACCTGCTTTTATAGAAGTTAATCTCTGTGAGAAAGTTCACAGATATACAGGCTTCCTCGATTTCTGAAAATACTGTCCACATGAAATCCTTTTCGTGAGCCGATATGGTGTGAAGTGAAGATGCCATTACCATTAGTTTAAATAGGAATTTTTATAGCATTCCTCTATCCCCCAAATGAAGAGTATAGTATGTCAAGCTGAGCCATCATTTGTTGTTTTGGTGGGGGCACAGGAGACAAGGGTGTAGAAAAAAGAGGAGAAGGATATGCGCTACCTCTATAATGGTTTGGAACAAAAATCTCGAATGCTGTTTTTGCTTTTCGCTTTTTTTTTCAAAAAAGCAAAAAAAAAAAAAAAATGTCGTAAAGTGAACCCTCGAAAAAGGGGGACTACCTGTATTTGAATTCTATTGGATAATTTTTTTATTAGAAAAAAAATAACTTGTTTCGGTGGAAGAGTCCATTGTTTAAAATAGTGAGTGGGAGATATTTTCTTTGTCAGTAGACTAGTCAGCTTCGAGTTGGAGAGTACATTGTTACCGAAAGAGAATCAAGAAATCGCACTGTTGATTATATAAGAAGATAAGCAGCTTTTATTAAAGATGACAGGCGAGGATTGTTTTATTTCTTTTTTTGTAAGTTTCTCTCGATCAAGTACAAGGTAACGAATGGTCGGATTATGTGTGTCCATTGTTTCAAATGGTGGGTAGGAAATATTTTTTTTTATCAGCAAACTTGCGACCTTGAAGTCGAAGAGTACATCTTAACGGACAGAGAAACAGAAAAAAATCAAACTCTCCATTAAACAGGTCTGGTTAGTCACTCAACAGAAACCGTCTCGTGGCAGTGTGCCAAGTTAGAGGTCATCAATTGAAAAATTGGAAAAAAAAGAGATGATAAATTAATAGATTACTTCTCTTGCCTTTTACTGGATCACAAAGTCTGGATCTTTAAAAACAAGCGTGAACACAGCTGGACACAAACTAAGGGATCAATTTAGCTTAAACCTACATTGTAAATTGAATCTAGACTAAAAACCTATTTTGGAGGCAATTTTGAAAAACAAAAACAAAAAGAAAAGTTTTTTCTATTGACATAAAGAAAAAGTGTTTAACTTTTTAGTCCTCTAACCCCATTGATGTGGCCTTTGATATACGAAAACGTGTTGTCGTTTGCAATCAGAAACAACGATTTGCAGCACCCATAATTTGATATACCTATTAATTTACACAACCGAAAAAAAAAGAAAGAGAATATATGAAAATACAAGATTAATACGCTCGTTAAATATTTTAAATCTTTTTGCAACGTCTAATTATTCATCCTTGTTATGATATGTTTTATATAACTTTCACGATATAGAATTAATAAAGAATAAACGTTTTAGAAAAATATCGGAATAATTGATAAAAATTATTAAATCATCTTTAAAACATATTGAATAAAAAAGTTTTTTTCCCGTTCAAAAAACCTGAATTATGATTAATCGAATAAAGCTAAGTGATATTTTACTTATTTCCCTGGTTTTTTTTTCTGAAAATGCGCTACGGTTCCGTTTTATAGCAGTTCCTGGAAAATTTCCTAAGAAAGGTAAGCATAATTCATATCTCGAGAGGTTCATCTGTAAATGCGTAAAAAATAAGCTCAAGCATGGAAATATGATTGAAATAAAACATCGAATTATCAAAAGGTGAGGTTGGAATCATATAAAAAAAGATGTCTTTTGAATCATATTTGGAATGGAAAATTGGTCCTTGTATAAATGATCATCAAAAATGTCATTAAAATCGAATAATATATTGATTTTTGCCAGTTTTCTAGTTCACTAAAATTTCTGTCCATTTTGTTCATACCGAATACATAGCAAGTCAGCCGGATTATTGTGAAGACTGAAGAAACCTATGCTGACTGTATTGGTTGACGGTTTATACTTAAGAGTTCGTTAAGATTACATGGGGGTAAAAAATTAAGTCCAATATGGTGGTTACGAGAATTTTTTTTATCAGCAAACCTGTGACCTTAAAGAGGGGAAGTCCATTATTACGGACGGAGAAACAAAATATCAAACTCCTCATTATATAAGTAGATAATGTTTCATTTGGAGAGTCCAAATATTCTGAAGACAAGAGCCTTACTAAGATGTAAGCTGATAAATTCAGGTGTTTTTTTCTTAATCGAAGATAATTATTCACTAATTACGTTAATTGTGGTTTATTATAACATTAGCCGACAGAAAATAAGATTGCGTGATGATCTGGATAAGTTCAGGATGTTCTGGAAGGGTGAAGATCAGGTGTGAAGAAACTGGTTGACCTTTGAGAAAAGCCAATCTACAAAACGGACTTATAAGGTGGATTAGTAGTTAGTAGCATTAGAAACATTAATATTTATTATTTCGTATGAAAGATTTGCTGAACTTCTGGGCAAGGAAGAGAGCTGCTATCAACAAACAAGATCTGCATCTATTTTCGTTCATTTCGTCCGCTTTGGACGATCGGATTCCAAAGTAGGAGAGAACGAAGTAAGAGCATCGCTAATAGATAAGATGTCCGCTTAGATGATGTAATAGTCTGTGCAAAGAGTGTGGAAAATTAGGACAAAGCAAAGGGTTTTGCCTACCCCTTTTGAAAGGATAAGAGCGAATGAAAGAGGAGCCTTTGGGTCTATTCCGACAACAGTTGACCATTTACACACTCACACACACACACACACACACACACACACACATATATATATATATATATATATATATATATATATATATATATATATATATATATCATCATCATCAGTCTTTTAACGTCCGTCTTTGGACATAGACCTTCCCCAGGATTCGCCACACTTCTCTATCATGGGCGTCGCAGAGCCAGTACTTTCTGATACACACACACACACACACACACACACACACACACACACACACACACACATATATAGTGTACAAGAAAATTCAAGACTCCCTCTATATATATATGTGTGTGTGTGAGGAGAATATATACATATGTGTGTGTGTGTGTGTGTGTGTGCGTGTGCATGTTGGTGTGTGTACTCGTGAGGAGAAAGGATGTAGATCCGACGGAATATTGTGGAAAGGTTGACAATATTTTATTAAAGGGTGTTATAGCTTACGTACATTCCACCCGTCCCAGGTTCCGTTTTCAAAGCTTTGACGAAACCCGGGGATAGGTGAATTATCGTAACTGGAAAATGATTAAGCACACAGCAACAAACACAACACAACGAAATGAACAGTCTGCTTAGATAAGAAACTAAGAATAATATCTTTCAAAGAAAATGACATATTGTTAAATAAAAGAACAGAAATAAGATTAAAAGTAGACATGAAAATAGATATTTGCTAAAGAACAAAACCCCAAAAGATCAATACACCAGTAAGAGATAAAAACAACAATGCTGCATCCAAAAGTTTAGATAAAAAAAACGCTATAATCCAAATATGTACATCGAGAATATAATCAGGAAATATGACGTAATGACGCAAATAATTATACATTTAGGTAAAATGAACAATCAAAACGAAACGCTCTTGAAAATCATAGTGGCGAGAAACTGACGGTTATATGTATTATACTGATATAAATGAAGTATTGACGATATGTACGCGGTAATTTTTGTAATATTGAGAGCTCTAAAAATATCACAAAATGAACAAAAAAGAATAATGTTATATATCTATATATATGATGAAATAAAGGATTCAGTACACAAACGTTTATGTTTCTACCCTGTTCAGAAAAATAGTGGCAGAGGCCCGATGGTGCTCTGGTTTAAAAGCAGCTGTAAATGTCCTAGAATAGTTGTTAATGAAGGCATATTAAACCATAAAAAAACCCTCAAAGGCTGATACAAAATATAAATGTATATGATATACTAACAGACTTAAATAAAAGACGTGGAACAATTCATAAAAAATAAGTTAATGGCAAACAACTTTCATCAAAATGTTTCTGTTAAGCTGTATCGGTGGAATTTCTTAATTGGCGAAATTTATCCATTTTTTTTGTTGAAAAACATTTGGTTTCAATTTGATTATATGAACTCATGGCCGTGAATAATGGTTGTTTTATATTCTTATTTTGATTAAATGAACTTTTGATTAAATTAAAACTACGTATTTAATTATCTTTTGTAAAAAAAAAAACAGTTAAAACTACGTATTTACTTATTTTTTCCATAAGTAGGTTTGCTTTCACAAACTTTTGATTGTACAGAAAATAGTTGTTTTTTATCCTTGTTTTGATTGAATGAAATTTTGATCAAACTAAAACTATGCATGTACTTTAAGAAAAAATGTTTGATTTCAGAAACTTTTGATTATAAAAAAATAGTTGTTTTTTTAATCCTTGTTTTGATTAAATGAATTTTTGATCAAATTAAAACTACCAATTCAATTTTTTTTGAAAAAAGAAAAGTGAAAATTTCGCCAATTGGTCAATATCACCGATTTGGTGGAACATATAAGATAATAGCGTACGGTGCTGTAATACGAAGTAGTAAATACAATACTATCTACCTCTACCAGGGGGAGAGGAGTAGGACCCTCAAAGTCGAGGGCCTGTGCTAACTGGTCCATAGGCCATCCCTCTGCTCAGGCCTACTTGCCTAATTTCCTCCCGTCCAACCAGATAAACTCGGCCCTGGTTGGCAATACGTGAAATAGACTTACAGACGACAAGCTCACACGATCCTCTTAATTAGTAAAACAAAGAGGAAACTGCAAAAGATGAAGACCTACCTTTTTATTTCTGGTTTTGGTCGCCATGATAAAGGATAAAAAAGTACAACATCCAAAAATCGAAGGAAGGACCCGCCCCCCATTACACAAGGCTTAAGTGAGAGCTCTGTGGTTGATCATACGAGATGCTTCCTCTAATATCTACTGTTCGATCACCAGGCCTGAGAAATTGGGTACGCCTTCGCACGTACCAAAGGAAACAATTTTCTGATGTTTTCTTCCAAGTGCCGGATAAGTGAAGCTGATGAGCAATTGGACATGTAAAAAATTAGAAAGATTTATCTTTTTTTTTCTTTATAAGTTCATATATTTCACAGAATTCAAATAGTTCTTCACGAGATAAATAATTAAAAACAAATCTGATGGAATTTCTGTTTTATATGGAGG